>OZ005648.1:184886268-185055268 GCA_963930645.1 Salticus scenicus | reverse complement strand
GAACTAAAAGAAATGCACGAATTCCTAAATTACTTAGACCGTAAATTATTTATTTAATGGAATTTAGATTTTCACGGAGATAATTTAATACTTAAAACTATTCTCAAGTTCTCTCAAGTATTTTGTTCGCAATGTCCAAACGCGTCTGTGAAAAATAAAATTTCCACAACTTAATTCTCTTGAATTTGTTGCAGAAATAGAAGTGTAAGAAAAATAATCAGTTCATAAATATTAATGAACTCAGCAAAGGATTTATATTATCTTGACGCCGTTAACGTGAGATGTTAACGCACGATATAAATACGAATAAAAAGATTTTCCGTGAAAAGAAATCTCTCTGTCTCTCTCCATAGAATTTCACGGATTTAATGGGTTTGTATCAATTATTCAAAGTCTTTCTGAATTTTTGAAATATCCTGAATAAAGTAATGAGTTAAGTGTAAGAATAATAATAATAACGAAAATTTGAAAATTTTATGATTTTCTCCACTAATTATTAGTATGACAGTATTATTGTTTTCAGACAGCGATTTTAGAGTTGTGGAAATTTGTAATTGCCTACTTTGAATCAAGCATATGAATAAATATGTCAGTTTAAATTCGCTATAAAAAACTTGAACCGATCGCTGTGAAAATTGGTACGCTTATTAATCAGGACAAAATCTAGGTGATCCGTGTTTTCTAGTTCAATCGGATAATCGGTTCAAAATATATTAAATTAAAACCCCATTTAACTTAAAAATTATTATAAAAAAAAAAAAAAAACTTTTTTTTTTTTTTTTTTTTTTTTTTTGGACGTAAAAGAAAATATGTTTATTTTTATGTCGGACAAAAAAATGAATGTGTAACAATTTCCTTTTATTTAAAATGAAGGACAGAACTTTTTTTTTCTTTTTTCTATTTTTCTTTCTTTCTTTTTCTTTTTTAACGTTTTTGTACACTTAGACCAATTAAAAAATTTTTCTCTTTTTTTCCTTCTCATATCAAGTTAAAAAATATTTAAAAGAAAAATCATGCTAAAGAGGTGGAACAGCTCAGGATCCCTTCAGGAAATTTGAAGTTTGACACCGAAGTAGCTCGGAAGTTTCTCGCCAAGATCTTTACTTGCGCAATTGCTATAGCCATTTTAATTCATCGCCAAAATGACTACAAATATTTTAAAACCGCAAAGGGAGTTTCAAAAGAGACCTCCAAATTTGTTTGAAAAGAAAAGTTTTTGATCAGTGTATTTTGCCTGCATTAACTTATACTTTAGAAACTTGGACATTAATGTGTAAAACTATGCAAAGGCTTCAAACAACCCAGAGAAACATGGAGAGATGCATGTTAGCATTAACCCGAAGAGACGAGAGAGACACCGAAAAAATGGGTTTTGAGCAAACCAAAGTTACTGATGCCATTTGTAGATTTAAGGAGTTAAAACGAAGCTGAGTTGGGCACCTTTCCAGAAGAAACGATGATAGATGCACCTCCAAAGTCCCATTTTGGATACCAAGAGATAAGAAAAGACCGAGGAAGAGATCGTAGTGTCGTTGGAGAAATGAAATTGTGAAGTCTGGAAAAGAAGTCTGGAGAAGAATTGCAGAAAACAGTGCAGAATGGAATCACCTGGGAGAGGCCTTCATCCTGCAGTAAGGCTGAAATTCATGATGATGATAATATATATAAGAGATATGCATTAAAATTTATTTTCTATTTAATGAATTGAATATGCACGAATATGCTTCGTTTGATATATTGAATTAGTAATGAATGATCATTTGCGAAGATAATTGATGGAAATTTAAAATAACTATCGTTCTTCAGTAGAATTTTAAAAATCCATCGAATATAACACTTCATGGATTTTACATTTCTGCAAAGTAATATTTGCAGGGAAGCGTTCATTTTCACATACAAGCAACAGGCAAACTGCCACGAAGTTTGAAGATTTTGGTATTCAGGAAACCTGAAAACGTGTAAATATACAAAAAAACCAAGCGATGAATATTTAGCTTAAAAAAATACATTATTTACTATATGGCTAATGAGGAGTTAATTTCAATTTCTAAGCAGCTTTTCTGGACAAGGTAAAATATTATAGTCCATTAAAAATAAAAAAGAATGTTATGGCTAAAATATTGGCAGCCCTGTATGTCTTCTAAAGGTTATGTACACACCACATAGTGCAAATAAATATATTACTATATTAATAACACACGGCAAAACGTAAAATACACTTCCCCCAATTTTCAAGTATTGTCACCACTATAATCTAGTTCTTTTGTGTAGCCCTGTAAACGAACAGTAAATGATTTCCATGCCATATTCTACACGAGGCACGTTTTTATGCATATAAAAAATATATATTCATTTAATTTGGTTTAGTGCAGTTTATAGATGTTAAACTCTACTTATCTGCAATTTTCCCCATAGGCGTAATGTATTTGAATACGCTTGAGTGTTCCTGTACACGAACCATTTGCTTCATCTCAACGAAAAGCTTAGTGTAGCATTTAGAATACCGATTACAATATGATACCGATTAGAATATGATACACATTTAGAATACCGAGTTTGGAATTTCTGCTACTATTGGTTCTTGAGATATGCTGATAACACACACACAGACCAACCGTTAAAAACATGATTTTCGTATTCAGGGGACCTCAAAACTTGTAAATATAACAAAAACTCATGCTCGAAAATTTGACCCTAGAACAACACTTTCTCTACCTTATGGTAAGAGAAAGTAAAAATCGAAAAAAAGAGAAATATTTGCGCCTGTATTTTTTGAATAAATTGCAGATGTTGAGATTTCTTTTAAATTTTGAAAAATTTTCACTTCAAAAAACTCCTGCACATCCTTTCGATGATTTTACATCGAGTGACATTGCATAAAAAAAAAATTCGTGTCTGACGTAAAACTTTGACAGAAAACAGAGAGAGATAAATCAGCCCGTGTTTTTATATATATCGTCTGATGTCGCTCTTTTTAGACAAGGAAAATTGAAATTCGTATGGAATTTGCTTTTTCTGAAATTGAAACTCCATATCTAGAAACTTTACAAACTTTTTTGCTATGTAGGAATTATTTTTTCTATTTTATCGACTATTTTCATGCAAAAAAGATTGAAAAATAAATAAATAAATAAATAAATGAAAAAAAAATAAATAATATTTTTATACATCTCATGACATGCTTATATTTCTACTCATAAGTAATTAGATACAAACCTTTTATATTATAACATAATAGTTTCTTTTAACCCTTAAATGCATGATTTTTAATTTTGATGGAAAAGAATCTATTCTATGTGTATTATTATATAGGTTTATGCAAAAATGTAATAACACTAATAATCATATTAATAATTAGTATGTAGGTTTTAATTTTAATTTTAATAAATAAATAAATATATATTTTTTTTTCAAATGAAGTGTTTAAAAAATGATATGCCAAGCAGTACAAACATAAATAATATCGTTTAATTGCTACAAGAAAAGTTTGCATATATTTATCTACTAATTATTATGAAATAGAGAAAAACAGCAAAATTTAATTTTATTGTCACTCCAAAGGTTCACGAACTTGTTCGGATGCACCAAAACAATTTCTCAATCTAAATGTCATGTAGAAAAAAGCGGGGTTATACTCCCCCCCCCTCTACTTCGTTTGAATGGACCAAGGTAATATGGCATACAGTCAAAAGTAATATTCTCACTACGGTTAATACTTCAATTAGGAGTTAAAGACAGTAAAAAGTACAAAACTCTAAATAAAAATGCAATAAACTCGTAACAATTGTTTCGGGTCGAAAAAACACACGAGCCTTCGTCAGGCGAACAAAGTAAGCACAAGTGGTGTAATCAAAGCGACAATGCACCACTGATTGCAGCACTCGTGCTTACCTTGATTGCCTGAACAAGAGTCGTGTGTTTTTTTGACCCGAAACAATTGTTACGAGTTTATTGCATTTTATGGCGTTTATTCAAAGTTTTGTACTTATTACTTTAAAACGCCACTTCTGTGGTTTTTGCCAATTATGTTAAAGACAGTGTTTCGTATTTGAGACACTATGTATTTAAGGGTTAACAGTAAATATGGTTGCATGTCATAGTATTGCATCTATCCTTTTAAATTATCTTTTAAACTTATTTTATTTCTTCCACATCACGGACGATTTTTACTTTCCGAAAACGAAGGAAAGGAAAGTATTGTAATCATGTCAAAAAACCGAATTCGAGACTTTGATGTTTCTATACGTTTTGAGGTCCCCTGAGTCCATATTCACTATTTCTACGATGATGTGTGTATGAGTGTGTGTGTATGTATGTGAACACGTTAGCGTCTAAACGCTTTGTTCGAATGAGCGGTAAGTTAGTACGCATGTTGTAAGTCACCATAGCACGAACCCTATTGATTTTGGTGAATCTGGCACTTAAAGTTTTTTTACAAGGACACAAAGAAAAATTCTTTATCATTATGGCCTATGGGACCAAATTTTAAAAAGTGCGATAGCATCAAAACGCCTAACTAAACTGAGAAAATAATTTATACACATATTATAGGTAATAGTTGCATGAACTGTATAGAGTTTGGTGAATCTAGCACTTACAGTTTCTTTACAGGGACACACACAAAAAAAAAAAAATTCTTTATCATCACGGCCTACGGGACCAAATTTTAAAAAGTGCGACAGCGTCTAAACACCTTATTCAATTGAACAAAAAAATTATACACATATTATAGGTCACAGTTTCACGATCTATGTAGGTTTTGGTGAATCTAGCACTTCTAGTTTTTTTTACAGGGGCACAACAAATAATTCTGTATCATTATGGCCTATGGGGTGAAATTATTTAAACTGCGATAGCATCTAAATGGTTTGAGTGGAAAATTTATATATGAGTTATAGGTCACCATCGCACAAACTGCATGGATTTTGGTGACTCTAGCACTTAACGAGATTTACAGGGAAACAATTAAAAATTGTTCATCATTAATACCTATAGGCTTAAATTATTTAAAGTGCGACAGCGACTAAACTTTGTTTAACTGAAAATTTATATACATGTTATACGTCACCATCACAGAAACTTTATGAACTTTAGAGAATCTAGCACTTATGGGT
Source organism: Salticus scenicus (assembly GCA_963930645.1). NCBI lineage: Eukaryota > Metazoa > Arthropoda > Arachnida > Araneae > Salticidae > Salticus > Salticus scenicus. The sequence continues at coordinate 185,050,154 of OZ005648.1, read as the reverse complement.
CTTTTTATATGGACAAAATACAAATTTCTTTATCATTGTGGCATATGAGCTCAAACTTTAAAGTGCGATAGCGTCTAAATGCCTTATCCGATGGAGCTGAAAATTTATATAAATATTATAAGTCACTGTTGCACTAACTATAAGCATTTTGGTGAATCTAGCATTTGTAGGTTTTACAGGGACACAATGAATTATTCTCTATCATTATGATCTACGTGTTTGGTAAAATAGCGTTAAATTAAACATCGTGTACTAAAAAAAAAAAAACTATTATAATTTTCTTTTTTGTTTACTTAACAACTCCTCTTATTATACTTTATCTACAAAACCGTTAATTACTCAATGTTCGGAAAATCGAGTGGAGTCACTCCAGATTTATTTATTTATTTATTTATTTATATTATTATATTGTTGTAATTGTGAAAATTGTGAAGTCTTTTTTTTTTTTTTTAACCACATTTTTTCCATTACTTTATTCGTTCTTCCAAACTAAGGTTAAAAAAAAATGACTTTTTCTCAAAACTTTTTTTACAGCTATGATATCAGTTTTGAGCGTTTCCCCCCCCATGAAACTTGGAATATTAAGAAGATATTTTGATGATTATTATTATATTTTTTTTTTCAACAAATTTTGAAAGTATTTATGATTTTAGTCCATCTGCCTTTTTCTTCACGTTTTCATTTACATAAATATTTTTAGAAATCCGCAAAATAATTTTTAACTATTTACCGTCACATTACTAAGTCATAATTATTTTTTTTAACGTCAATTTGAAGTGTAGTAAATTCAAAACACAATTGAAAATCCCCCTCCAGCTATTTCCCATAATGAATCTGAATATTTTTCTGTGGCCCTGTAAATGAGTCAATTACGACAATCAAATAATTTTTTATATAAAATATCATTTATTGGTCAGTCTCCACCAACCTGGCGGTCACTATCTCAAAATGATTGTAACTTTTGTCTTATAACATCTTTAAACGAATTTCCCTTAAAATTTAAATAATATAATATGTATGTTTATATGATATTTTAAAATTGATTATTTATAATTTATTGTAATTACCTTAACTATTTTAGAGATTTTTTTTTTAATTTAGTTAAATGCTTTGAATACAATGCGTTGCTTTATCGCGAGGGCTGAGGAGAAATAACGTCAAATCGCCATCTGGTGGTTTTTGTATAGTATTACATCTTTTCTTTTAAATTATCTTTTTGACTTATTTAGTTTGTTTCAAATTCAGAATAAAAAATATTCTTTTTTTTTTTTCAAAACATTGTTGTAATTGTGACGTTATTTTCTCTGCTAAATCATCTTTTCCCCACTGTTTTATTCATTCCTCCAAACCAAGTATAAAAATTTATTTTCTTCACATTAATATATTACTAACTGGAACCCGTCGAATTCGACGATCACTTTATTGACCGTAATGTTTCAAAAATCATTGCATCATTATTTAAATGTATTTCAAGTTAAAACATCTAATATAATTTACGACATTTCACTTAAAAGAAATTCGGAAATATGCTTATAAATAGAAATATTATATGTGGCATTATTTTCTACAAAGTACTGTCAATGTGGCATCAAACTGACTCCAAATAAACAGATGCTATCTTTTATTTTCTATTTCGTTTAATACTAAGACTACATGTTAGCTGACCCGCCCGGCGTTGCCCGGGCCTATGATAATAAACTTAAATGAACCTTAAATTTGTATGATTTTATATCTTTAACTCGATTTTGTTTGAATTTCTGTTTTTAAATGAAAGCATCACGAAAAAAATAATCATCTGTAACAAAACAATTACCTCGAACCGAACTAAACTCCGCCTTGTGACCCCGGTGCTTGCAGCAGTGCATACACGGGCCGCTAACAACATAAAAAAAAAATTCCCAAAAATTAACCTGGAACCGAACGAACCCGCTTGGCAATGCCCGGGCCCGTGATAATAACCTTAAATGAACCTTAAATTTGTATGATTTTATATCTTTAACTCGATTTTGTTTGAATTTCTATTTTTAAATAAAAGCATTGCGAAAAAAAAAAAAAAAAAATAATAATCAGCTGTAATAAATAAAATTACCTCGAACCGAACGAAACTCTGCCTTGTGACCCCGGTGCCTGCAGCAGCGCATACGCCGGCCGCTAATAACATAAAAAAATTCCCAAAAACTAACCTGAAACCAAACGAACCTGACCGGCGTTGCCCGGGCCTATGATAATAACCTTAAATGAACCTTAAATTTGTATGATTTTATATCTTTAACTCGATTTTGTTTGAATTTCTATTTTTAAATAAAAACATCACAAAAAAAAAAAAAAAAAAAAAAAAAAAAAAAAATCATCTGTAACAAAAAAATTACCTCAAACCGAACGGAACTCGGGCTCGTGACCCAGTGCCTGCGGCACGTATATGCAGGCCGCTAATAACATGAAAAAATTCTCAAAAATTAACCTTGAACCGAACTAACCTCTGAATCGTGTTTCCACTGCCTGTGGCTGCGGCACCGTATAGCAGGCATGCTACACACGCGCTGCAAAATCCACTTTCCTTCACCAGGGGGCGCAGTATGTTGTATACGAACATCATCAATCGCCTTGAATTTCCAAGACCTTTCAAATAAGGTGTCACATGGTGGTGTCAACTGCAAAATCCTTTAGTTGCACTTTACACCGCCAAGGGGCACAGAGTGTTCTATACGAACAACACCAACGGTCAGGAAATACCAAGACCTTTAAAATAAGATGTAACATGGTAGGGTCTACTGCAAAATCACCTAGTTCCATTTTTAACCACCAGGGGGCGCAGTATATTCTATACAAATATCCCCAATCAACATGAAATTTCAAGACCTTTATCAACAATCGCCTTGAATTCCCAAGAACTTTCAAATAAGGTGTCACATGGTGGTGTCAACTGCAAACTCCTTTAGTTGCACTTTCCACCACCAGGGGGCGCAGTGTGTTCTGTACGAACATCCCCAACGGTCAGGAAATACCAAGACCTTTAATATAAGATGTAACATGATAGGGTCTACAGCAAAATCACCTAGTTCCATTTTTCACCACCAGGGGTCGCACTATATTGTATACAAACATCCCCAATCAACATGAAATTTCAAGACCTTTTAAATGAGGTGCTACATGTGTGGGTCTAGAACGAATTTTCCTCTCAAACTAATTTCCCCCCTCCCCCCCCCCTCGAAATCTACTTTCCCCTTTTTCCCCCCTTTAAAATTTAAAATTCCAAATTTGCAGGAAGTGATTTTTTAGTATTCGACTCTAGTCCCCATATGTACAATTTCTTCACCATGTAGTAATTTGGAGCTTAGTTAAGCTCGTAAACGTGTTTTTAACCCGTTTCCCCCTCGGGGGGGAAACCGTTCGACTTTTTTTTATTTTTCTCTTTTCATAGCATATCTACAGACCAAGACCTTTTTTTAGACACCTCAACCAAATTTTTACACCAAGTAGTTCTCTCAATATAATGGAGACGGACAAAAACATGTTTCAAATTAATATATAGATTGTAGTTATGAAGTTAGTCGTACATTATTGCAACTATTGCGTTACAGTTATCGCCCGAGAAATTTGATCTTTTATTATTAAGAAGATTGTACCAGCAAAATGTATGTTTTATTTAGTTTATTTCATGTAGTGTAAAGATGTTGTAATGTGACGTTGAAATATTTCGCACAACATTTTACTAAGCACAACACAGCAGCGTACGGGGAAAATTCAAGGTCAGTGGGTAATCAACTTGAACGACCATCACTCGGAAAATTTGATCATAATGTGTTTAGTAAAAAATTGAGCGAAATCTCTCATGCGATACATCCATAAAAATGCTCCGAAATAAACTATTAAAGTTAGCAATTCTGCACTGTGCAGAATTACCAAGCTCCTTAATTTATTCTGAGGTACTTTTAGCCCCGCCTTTATTTCACACCACTTAATTTATGTAAAAAAAAAAATTCTATAATGTTTAACTACGATAAATAAGAAAACATATTCATATAAACAAAGTGGTATTAAAAAAAGGCAGGGCATAAATTTGAGAACTTGGCAACTCTGTTTATGTTCACCAAAAAAAAAAAAAGAAAAGTATGCTCCGCCCATTTATTTTAAAACATCAAACAGTATGTAAGGCCCACCTATTTATAATAAAACAACACTTCCCTTTCAAACTTTATTCAATTTCAGTACATGCACAGAACTGCCGACCCTACGAAATCTTTTTTATACAAATTTCTGCAAAGTTATCTTCGTCTTATTTAATCGCAGAATTCTCATTATAATAAAGTAAATATTTCTATTAAAAATTACACTGCGCTGAAAAAAAAAAAATTGAGACCTGATATTATTCTTGCTAATAGTATATATATATCTATCAACGAACTCTCTTCTTAATTAGCTTTTTGTCTGTCGCTTCGAGCCAAGCTCCGACGGTCATCATTTTCATTTGTCATAATGTCGCCCTCTGTCACATGAGAGCTCTGTTTGGCGACCTTTGAATTATTATTATTTTTTTTTAAATTCCTCTCAATAAAAGTTCGGAGGGGTGGACTTTTCTGGGGAACCCTTAAATATTGGGCTACATCCCATATAGCACAGTTAGACAGTTGTGACAGCTGACCAGGTGCAAAAAAATATCATTAAGGACTTCCTTTTCTTAAACAGCTTTACCCAATAAAAGCCGAAAAATAATTTGCTATACGTCCCCCGAAACGTTTGCTTCTTACCCCGCATTCTTTAAAGAGGATCGTTTCCTGTATTGGTAAATGTTAGTCGATGCATTTAAGAAATATTATGTTTACTAATATATATCTTTCATTTGCTGAGTGTTGCAAAGGAATTAAATTATTCAATATACAATATATATATGTATAAGTATTTTACCGTATGTTATTTATTTCAATATGATGTATTTATTAAGTTCGATTAGCTAAGCGCATTTACACTAAATAATGACAAATATTCTCTTTCTTTCTGTCTTTCTCTCTCTCTTTTTTCTTTCTTTCTTCTCAAATGAATAAGACGTACATGACTAATTATTGTGTATTAATAACTGAACTGTAAGTTGATATCTCTTTATAAATTCTTTCAAGATATTTAAACTTCTATAAATCTAAAGTTTTGTTGATTAACTATAACACACGCCTCCCTATATATATAAACAGATTTACAGAAATTCGTCTAATTTTGCATACAATAATCAACCGATGCCCATGAAGACGTATTAGGTATAATATATGTTTTTATTATTTGAATTCTGATTATTTCTTTTTCTTTTTATTTAAATTTTCACTTTCCTAATGAGATATATTTCAGCACTTATATTTCCTTTTGTACAATGTTTCAAAAGGTTTAATATTATAGATATATATAGATACACACGCACACAAAAGAAAAAAAAAAGAAAAAGAAAAGAATTTGCCCGTGCTTTAATGAATGTATTTGTACATTTGCAGTTCTTAATAAATTGATTTTTTATTTTGCTTTCGATAATCTTAATATAAATAAAAGTCATTGTTTGTTTGTATTTAAGGGAAAGAGGTTAAAATTATACCAAACAAATTTCTGCTTATTATGATAAAATCTTTTAATAGGTGTTTTGAAATCTCTCAACCTCTTGAAAACAAAACCCGACACGCAGAAAAAAATTTAGTCAACCTGACCTAAACCCGAATCGCAAGAAAAAATAGTATGTTGTGGCCACCACAAGACTTTCTTCTATATTTTCCTGTACAAATTCACTAAGTGCGAGTAATTTATTAAATCTATTATTTATTAAAATTATTTAACATGATAAATGCAAATCCTTTTCATCTTAAGGAAATCTAACACTAAGTAGCCAACGGAATACAGTTTTATCGCCTATAAATAACATCTTAAAAAATGCGTTTTTATAATGATTATCTCATATATCAAGTTTCGTACAGTTACATGCCACAAACGTTGAGATATAGCCATCACTTATTGATGAAATTAGCAGCATAGGAGCGCCACCTATTGACCGATAAGCATCCAAGTTGAGTCAACATAATATCTCATAGTGGCCTTCTTACATATCAAGTTATGTTTGATGATACGCAATAGAATCCGAGACATAGCCTTCCATTAAATTGTGGAAATCGCTGTGTAGCAGCGCCACCTGTTAATCGGTTTACTCCAAAAGTTGAGGACACTAATTTTTGTTAAGCTGCATCTATCTACATACAAATTTATGTGCAATTCTGTGCAGTAGTTTCTGAGATATAGCCATTCCTTAAATTGCGGAAATCGCTGTATAGTACAAAATATGTTGGTCGATAAGCATTCAAATTGAATAAGCATAATATCTTATAATGGTTTTCTCACTTACTAAGTTTTCTTTGATAAAACGCAATAGAACCTGAGATATAGCCTCCCTCGTAATTGCAGAAAACACTGTGTAGCAGCGCCACCTGTTGAGCGGTTCACACCAAAAGTTGACATGCACTAATTTTTGTTAAGGTGCACCTACATACAAGTTTATATGTAATTCTGTACAGTAGTTCCTGAGATATACAAACTTTGTTTAAATTTTATTCATTGGTCCTTGAGATACAACATCCACAAAATTTGTGATACAGACAAACATTTTCTAAAAACAGTCAAATCCTCTTCAGGACATCCCAAAACATGAAAATACATCAAAAAGTTTCACGAATCCAATACTTTTTCTATATATACATACAGAAGAAAGTGATAATAGCTTAAAAAGAAAGAAAGAAATTGTTTTTAAACCTCGATTCTGATAACCGCTAATTTTTTCAGCGTCTTCGTCGCTTATGTCATGTCGGATCTCGGTCACCACTGCCTGCTGAAGCGCCTTACCTGGGCAATCAATATTGAACTTCATTGGATGCTAATTGCTGCTATTATTCCGTGGTTTTCTATGAAACTCGCTCATAATACGGCTTAAGTTCCTCTAGATTTCCATGAGAGCATCACAAACAGGCGTGGGACATAAGTGTTCTCAATCGGTATTAATTCGAAAATTTAGAAAGCGTAATTTAAAAGTCTATTGTACAATGCCTTGTTAAACATGTTTAGATTAATAGCTACATAAGAATGAAAATTGTTCTTAAATATGTAGTTTTTTGTCTACATTATACACAAAATTTTGAAAATTCGAACACGGAAAAAAAGAGAAAATCCCAGAATTCTGATAATTCAACATTTAACTAAAAAATTACCCTAAAATAATACTATTAGATAAGATTTATAAATACTGATTTTCAGCAAAAGGACGCTTATCTATATAAATAAAGAGAAGTGTCTGTGTCTGCCTCCGCTCTGGTGCTAACACTACCGATCACAGAGCTATAAAACTTGTCATATCGGTACCTGGGACCCTGTAGGTGTGCACCTCATCGAGATTTTTTCGAATTTGAACTTTTTTTTTCTTTTTTCAATTTTAAATATTGGCTTTTATGTTTAATCTTTCATGAATTTATTCTTCCATTGTAATCGTCTGCATTCTTAGCAACGGCCATTGCACAATTTATTACTTTCTCTTACCCATAGGGTCGAGAAAGTACTGTTTTAGGGTCAAATTTTCGAACGTGAGTTTTTGTTATACTTACAAGTTCTGAGGTCCCCTGAATACGAAAATCATGTTTTTAGCGAATGGTCTGTGTGTCTGTCTGTTATCAGCATATCTCAAGAACAAATAGTAGCAGAAATTCCAAACTCGGTATTCCAAATGTGTATCATATAGGGATTTTACACTAAGCTTTTCGTTGAGATGAAGCCAATGGATCGTGTACAGGAACACTCAAAAGTATTCAAATACATTACGTCTATAGGGGAAATGCAGGTAAGTAGAGTTTAACATCTATAGACTGCACTAAACAAAATGAAACGAATATATATATTTTGTAATAGAGATAGTCAACTAGGAAAAAAAATTGTGTATGTAGGAGCCTCGCCTCCCCCCCTGGGGGAAAGTCCCTCCTCGAGGGGAGTAAATTTTCATGATGGATATATTTCAAAAGAGCTCGCCAATTCTTTTAAAACGAATGGTTGAACCATCGATCTGCGATAATTCAAAATAAAGTTATCGATTTTTTTCATTTTTAACATTTTTTTTTTTTTTAATGTAATTGAGAATAAATAAATAAATTTAACTTTTTTTTGCATATTTAGTGTTATATTACTTCTCTAATATGAAAAACGTCTGCATTATCATGGAAGATAATTTTTTTAAATAATAATTTTAATAAATTATTTTTACGAATTTGTATAAAAAAATATAGAAGAAAGTCGTGTGGTGGCCACAACACACTAGTTATTTCTTGTTAGTAGATGTGCTTTACTAATAATATTTTACCATTTCCAAGAAAGCTGTTCGGGAATTGAAATAAATTCCTCATAGAGATATGGTAAATAATATACGTTTTAAGCTAAATATTCATCGCTTGTTTTTTGTATATTTATACATTTTGAGGCTTCCTGATTACCGTAGTCAAGTTTTTTAACGTTTGATCTTTGTCTGTGTCTCTTAGAGTAACTTAAAAACGAATAATTTTAGGAGATCCAAATGTTGTATTTTGAAGTTAATATAAGTTTGTTGCCGGAAAAGTTTGATCAAGATTGATATGTTTCGATGTATGTTGCGTGTGAAAATTGTCTGTATAATTTTAAGTAAACTTTTAATTTTATTAACAGAATTAAATTCTATATAAATGTAGGTGCATAGCCCCTCTCACACAGAACTAATTATCATATAAAACTCTTCCGAAGCCTAATTTGAATTGTTTTACATAGGTTTACATAATAGTACTAACTATCTTACCCCTTAATCTCCAACCTGTTTTAATTTATTATATATATTGAAAATAAAATGGCAATACAGTAGAAGAAAAAATTTATTATATTAAATTTTAAATTTAAAAACTTATTTATAACAGTTTATGCATAATTTTTATAGTATAAGAACTTTTTATTTTTCACTTTTAAATATTATTCCTTTAAAATATATATATTTTTTTTTCTTTCTCTGTCTTTTTTCTTTTTTCATTCATTCATTCATTCATTCATTTTTTTTTTTTTTTTTTTTTTTTTTTTTTTAATTTATAGTATTTATCGGAAAAAATCGTAACATATCATAGAAACCATTAAACTGATTTTTTATGAATTTAATTCCTTTTAAAAGAAAGTATATTTGTTATTTCATTTATTATATTGCTCGGAATGATATGATAATATAGTGGAAATAGACGGAACTATAAAATACACGGTTCAAAAACTAAAATATTTAATAGATGTTGAGATACAGTCACCTTTAAAATCGTAGTTTTTCTTTTTTTTTTTTTTTTTTTTTCTTTTTAATAATAGCAGATCTACCTGTCGTCGATAAATATCCAAAATGAAATATCCTGGAAAGATATTTCTGCAGGCAGTGGAAACCCGGACCCGCTGTAGAGCGGGTAGAGAAAAAAAGGCCGTAGGCAGCAGGTACCAGAAGCGAGGTTTAGAGCGATTTCAATATATATTTTTTAATTTTTATTTATGATGGGATGAAAAAAATGAATACCAATCCAACTCTTTTGAAAATTCATTTAAATATAGTGAGCAGCGAAGCGGGCGAAGCCTGATAGTTTTATATAAAAAGAAGAAATAACGATCATATAAAATAAGAGACTAAAATTTTAATGCCTGTGTTCGCCTTAATTTAACACCTACAGTGCGATTATAGTAGATCTATATTTCATTTCTTAAAAATAAATAAATAAATAGCATTATAGATGATTATGTATTCTCTCTGTCTCTCTTTTAATACTTCCTAACAAGTTTGAAAAGTGTTAATGACTTCGGTTTGTCTCTCTGTGTCTGTCTTTTTGTCCGCGTTTTAACTTTCAAAAATATTCATGAAATTTCTTGAACTGACATATATTATTTTATTTTACTATTGGATATTTCTTATTTAAAATGGTGTGAATACCTCTACTGGTTTGTCTACAGGGACACCTAAAAACATTCCAAAGCATTGTGTTCTATGAGAGGTATTTCTAAAAATCATATAATAATAATTTTACTTCTCACAAATCTTAATGAAACTGAAATATGTTATTCAAGTTTACCATCGGATGTTCCTTAAAAAAGAAAAAAAAAAAAAAAAAAAAAAAAAGGAGTACATACCACCGTTGATTTGTATACAAGAATTCCCGAAAGTATTCCAAAGCATTCCGTTCTATGAGAGGCATTTCTATACACCAAATTTTAATAACTTGACTTTTCACATATCGTAGTAAAATTGAAGTGTATTATTCATATGTACACAAAAATATTTTCTATAGAGTATAGTATGATCCGTATTAGATTTGTAGGGCCACACAAAAATATTCAGTTACATTATGGGCTATTATTGGAAAGTGACTGGAATTGCATTTCCGATAAACATTAAGCGTGCTTAACCCTTTCTAACAATTCTTAAGTGTGAATATGATTGCAATTTGTATATCTATCTATCTGACTGTCCGTTCCGATATTCTATAAATGCTTTGGAAAATTTTAAATAACGATACTCTCTTCACTATGGAATGTTCCCTATTTAATATGGTGTTAATAGGTCCTATACATAGGTATGTGTACAAAAATATCCCGCTCGCCCCCCCCCCCCCCCCACCTCAAAAAAAAAAAAAAAAAAAAAAAAAATGTATTGCGTTTTAAAACAGATTTTTATAAACACCATTTAAATAACTTACTACCGTAAAAATCATAAAGAAATCAACATTTAATGCTAGTAATACTATAATAATGCTTTGTATACAATATGGTATGGTTAACCTCGAGATTGTCAGGGCTGCATAAAAATGTTCAGATCTATTAAAGATTGCAGTTAAAATCTGAAGACTGCATTTTCATTCGTGTTAAGCATTTTAAACATTTTCAACAATATTTAAGAGTTACTATGAATTCAGTCTTAATATGTATGCCTTTTAGTCCTGTCTGTCTTGAAAGGAAACAAACAAACAACAACAACAAAAAAAAGATTACTGCATATATTTATACGCAGTTAAATACCGTTTCTACATTTTTCATTTATTAGTCTTTTACGTTTTATATATCTATTTTGTACAGGTATAGTTAAAATTCTTTCCTATTGATTATAATACAAAATTGTTTGGTTTATACGATTCGAATATCGACTATAAATCTTTTTTTTTTTCTCTCTCTTTTCTAGTATTAGCGAACTTTCTGCTTAAGTCCTTATTTCTTATTTCTTCAGATATTAATTATCTTAAATTTTGTGAGAAATTTCATGATTATGTTTATTATTATTATTCTTTTTACGTCGCTCTAAGGAGAAAAACAGCAAAAACTTTATTCGTAATGCTAAATTTAATACCCATAGAAAATCAGTGATTCAGATATTTGTTTATTAAAGTTATTTTGCAATTAATGCCTATCTTTAATGTTTAATATTTATTAATAATATATTTTTATTCGTGTTCAAGTTAAGCAATCATAATTAGTACTTTTATTTTAAAATTTATTTACTATCTTTAATATAAATAAATTAATTAAATAATTAATTAAAATAAACATAAACATAAACACGTATATTTTGATTTTAAGTCTTTTTAAATATAGTTTTATGCCATTTCCTTGAAAAATGTGTATGGTCTCAAACTAAAGAAATAACTCGTGTCTTCCTTCATACAAATTCTTGCATGTGGCAATTCTTATCTGTTGTCCTTTTTCTAAGAACGCACAACGCACCTGAAAATCCTGTTAAGGGGTTTTCTGTAGTTTTAAAAGAAGAAAATAAAGGGACAATTTCTTCTCCGTTAAAAATCCTTTATCTCTTAACAGAGGAGGGTAAAAACACTATTAATCATCATCGATCACTTGAGCTTGTGAAATTTGGGAATACACGTAAATATTGGGGACTTCTCCGGGGAGGCTTTAGTTGCTCCAAACTGCTTCATTAGCAGTGAACAGCCCCCTCAGTGTAATAACACTACGCTACAAAAACAGAAAAAAAAATTAGAGCCCTGATACCATTTCTGCTAATTCTTATGTAAAATGACCTCCTGAATCTAAATATGAACTCTGTTTTGCCCAATCACCCACCGTTTTCTCGGGACACCACCTCTCCCCCAATTTTTATCACTGTTCGGTAATTTTATGACTATGAATATGATTTGGAGAATGTAAAAAAATATTTTAACTCTTAAAAATGAAAAATATATTTAATGCATAATAAATAATAAATAATAATAATAATAATTGATTAATAAAATATAATAAATGTAATTTATGATTACAGTGGCAAATCCCTCCCCCCCCCTTCTCCCCACTCCCCTTAATTTTCTCCTTACTGCAAATGTTCATGTTTTAGAATTTTTCACTGCTGTAGCACGTCAAAAGATAGTTAACAGTGTTAAAATAATCCTTTCATCAAATTTATAGCCATAAAATTACCGAAAAGTAATAAAAATAGGGAGGCGTCCCCCAAAAACTGTGGGTGATAGAACAAAATGGCCGTCATAATCGGATTCAGGAGATCACTTTATATAAAAATTTGTAAAAATGGTGTTGGGGCTGATTTTCATGCAGAGCAGTGTTATTGGTACTTAAAACCTAAGTTGCCAGGTTCCACTTTAGAAACACAATTGTTACAAATATTTATCTAATGATGCCTTGATGATCAGGGCGAAAAGCTTTGAAAATGTATTTTAACTATAAATATGTTTTTAAATATACGTATTTTAAAGTGTCTTTTTAACAAATTTTAGAATGATACACTCATTTTTTAATCAGTACCTATTTTTTTTTTTGAGATATGATGTCTTATACTTATTTTATTATGCTGAGCAAATATTTTAATTTTATTATCAAATGAGTGAAAACATCCGATACCCTCTGAAGTACAAAAAACATTTTCATGGAAAAACGATTATGTAACTTTAAACAATTGTTAATCAGTCAGTTTATAAGTAATAGTTCAACATGATATTCATCTCCAATGGATTCCATCTCATGTGAGTGTTCACGGTAACGTATTGACAGACAATCTTGCAAAAAAGAACTGCAGCCACCCAACTCCCTCTTTTTCAGAATTTATCTACCTAAAATTTTTCTGTCAGGATAAATCTCAAATTAAGAAGGATTGGCTGGTGTACTCCATTCCCAACTAGTATTAGTGTACTAAGCCGGGTCTGTCTTTAACCCTTTCATGTGGTGGAAAATTCTGAACCAGCCTCTTGCGCCTTGCTAGCGATCACTTGAAATGTGTTTTTTATTTTTTGAGGGTTTTAAGAAAAGGTATTTTGAGCTCTTTGCCAAAAATGACATCAATACCAGGCTTCAACTGAACATATCTTGGATTATTTGTGCCTCCTCTGGGAGGAAATTCATTCATCTCCCCTTCTCGTCATCACGTCATCGACTTTCTCAATGTTAACGACTAGGTAGAAGATAGGAAACAACAATAACAACAGCATAAGTTATAGTCGAATTTGTACATATGCATGCTAAACTTAAATAAATGAATAACTATTATTACTCTGTTTTTAATTATTTGTTAATTGCCTATTTATAATTTCAGATATTTTTATTTTTTATTTATCAATTTAGTTATCATTTGCAATTTAACTTAATACTTATCATTACGTTCATTTCTTACTTATGCTTATTTCTGTCTATGCCATTACTTAATCTTGTTATTTTGTAATATTTTAGTTCATTTTAGTTATTTTGTTGTTCATTCAGTTATTTTATAATGTTTTATTTTATGTTTGTCCTACTAGGGACCGAGCGTGTGTCAATGTCTGGTCCTCGTTTTTGCACTCTTCAGGCGTAAAAAAATATGTATGCTTCAAAGTTAAATAATGCTTTAAAGGTATACATGAAACAAATATGTAAATTTTATTTGGAAATAATTGTTAACCACATTTAAAACAAATATTAAATTCTGGATTTAATCACATTTGGATGCCATTCATAAATTCAAAAAATTAATGGAGAATATTTTGATATCACATTTGTAATGACATTTCAAGTGGCAAGCATATTTATATTCTGACAAACCAGGAGAATAATCCAATTTAGTATTTCTGCAAAAGTAACTCGGATAATTAAAGATATTTAGAACCCCGAAGCGCTATATTTCTTCAGCGTAAATGTCTCTAAGGAGAAAAAGAAACCTCTCTAAGTTAATCCCGGAATTAGTTACGGAAATAACAGCATGAAGAAAATAATCATATCATAAATATTAATGACTCTGGGTAAAGGTTTACATAATGGGAATTCACAGAATGTTAATATACAAGATAAATATGAAAGAATTTACTTTTGACAAATGTTTATGATGGTACACCATGGTTTAAAATAATAATCGTTTCCATAGGTATGTTTTTTAAAACCATAATTAATGTAACTTTTATAAATCTTTAAAGACGAGTAATTTTTAAGAAAATATTAAATTATCAATAAAATAAAATAAATGATTTGATAAAAATATTAAATTTCTTGCGTAATAAATGTTTGTATAAAATATATTTTTACTTATTTCTATATTCGATAGAAGAAAGTACTGGATTCTTCAAAATTTTCGACTTCTGGGTTTTCGATTGATTTACATGTTTTAAAAGGTTTAGAACACGATTTGACCATTTTTAGAAAACGTCTGTCCGTCTGTGTGTGTGGGTGTTACAAAAATTTCGTGGCGACTGTATTTTATTAGGAACTACTTACAAAATTGTATATAAATTTACATGCAGACGTACCTTGACATAAATTAATGTCTATCAACTTTTGATGTCAATCTCTCAACAGGTGGCACTGCTATACAGCAATTTCCGCAATTTCAGGGAAGGCTATATCTTGTGAATTACTGCACGAAATTGCATGTAAGTTTATATGCATATGCACCTTGACATGAGTTAGTGCTTATCAGCTTTTGGTGTGAATCGTCTGGCAAATGGTGCTGCTATACATCTATTTTCGCAATTTCAGGGAAGGCTATATCCCAGGAGCTAATGCATAGAGCTGCATATAAATTTATATGTAGCTGTACCTTGACATAAATTAGTTTATGTCAATATTTGGTGCCAGTCGCTCAACAGGTAGTGCTGCTATACAGCGATTTCGCAATATAAGGGAAAGCTATATCTCAGATTCTGTTGCGTATAATCGAAAAAAAAAACTTGATATATGAAAAGGCCATGAGACATTATGCTGATTAAATTGGGTGCATGTTTGCCGATAGGTGGCGCTGCTGTACTGTAATTTTCCAGAGAACGGGAAGGATGTCATCTGCATGGTAAAAATTTACTTCCGTTCAACATTTAGTGTAATACCTGTCTGAGATAAAAATCGTCTGCATTCATAATGGATAAAAAGATAACGAATACTTTTTACTGCAGGAATTTGTATAGGAAAACATGGAAGAAAGTTTTGTGATGGCCACCACATACTAGTTTAAATATTATATTAACAATGATATTTGTAAAGATTATTTACTCCCATGCCGCAAATCTTCCAAAAATCTGATTGCATTGTGTAGGAAAATTACATTCAGTCAACTTATGAAATACATACTGCAGTTTATTATTTTAGTTGAATGAAAAGAAAAAATACCTCCGAAGTTTTAGTGATTGATAAGTTACCAAAGAAGACGTTTCCATTTATTCCACCTTTTTTCTAAGGTACACCCAAATAGCATTCATCCATCGTATTTTGCTCGGCCTTTTATCGACTTCTCGAAATTCGATCAAATAATGAATGGGAACAACGTTTCGGGCAGTATCAAAGTCTGGTTTTCTAAGGAAAAACTTTCATTGAAAAACAGATATCAGACCTGTAACAAATTACGTAAAATCTCAATGAAAATCATGTCTTCTCATCGGATTTTGGTCGGATCAGTTTCTAAATTCTGATCGTCGGATTCAACTATCGTGGGATTCAACTAAGACATTTCGGATGAATTGCTGTTAAGATACATTTTTCTTGACGAGATTTTGATTATGAGCCACTCAACAATTCATCGGATTTCGATGAGAGGCCATTGAATGATTGATTACATTTTGTTACGACAGAAAGATGGCACAACACATCTCATAATCATTAAAATATATATATATATATATGTATATAAAGTAGAAAAAAGTAACAAAGAAGTTTAAAATGATTGATTCGTTACTGAAATATACAATTTTATTCTTGCGATACTGATTTTAAGAGACTGATCTATCTCCTTAAATCTGACATTAAAAAGGCAAAATAAAAGAATTTTATAAATCGTTATATTGTGCAGCTGACAGTAAAAATTTTCATTTTCGGTAGTAAATCCTACGTTATGGGCAGTAAAACTGGAATTATCTGTTTAAGCTAATTTATCTAATCTAGCTCTTCCAGTTAATTTTATCGGTTAATAAAAAGTACATGTTAAAAAAAAATATCAAGCACTCGCTCAATTTTCTTTTTATACATTTTTAAATATAAATCTATTGGCTTTGTTATTGACTGTGTATAATATCCCAGCTTATTTTAAGTTTAACCAATTTCAGTCTCACTATAACAAGTGTAACTAGTATGTTATGACCCCCACATGACTTTCTTCTATATTTTACGACACAAATTTACTCAGTAAAAATTATTTGTTAAAATTATCTTTTCTGATGAATGCAGACGATTTTCATTCTAGTAAAGTATAACACTTAATATCCAAAGAAAGTCAAATTTATTCTCAATATGATTTTTTTTTTTTTTTTGTAAAAATAAAATCGATAACTTTATTTTAAATTATGGTTCAACCATTCGTTTTAAAGGTATTGACTGTCTATTTTGAAAGACACCCAATGAAAATTTGCCCCCCTTCCTCGGGGAGCTTTCCCCAAAGGACGGCGCAATGCCTCTATATTTACAAAGTTTTTTTCCCATTTGATTATCACTATCGTAAATAATTTTTTTAGGCACATTCTTATGAAATTTTGTCCTACAGCGCCATGTTAAAAATTTAGAAAAAGCGGGATGGCAACGCTACTTGTTAAACGATTACCATCAAAAGTTGATAGGCACTAATTTATGTCAAGGTGTAGCTATATATAAATTTGTATGAAACTCTGTGCGGTAGTTCTTGCGATACAATTGCCACAAAATTTTGTCACACACATATAGACAGACAGACATTTTCTAAATATGGTCAAATCGTATTCTTGACCTCTCAAAAAGTGTAAATCCATCGGAAAAACGAGGTAGAAAATTTTTACGAAACCAATGCTTTCTTCTATTGAATATAGAAGAAAGTAATAAAAGAATGAGATGTGATCTCTAGAGTATAAAATTTAAATTTGCTTTTATTTTGATATTTTTTACGTTAAAAGTCATCTAACATTACTGCTTAAATTTTCAAATGCAGAGTTGTTTAAAATGTAGTTTCCTTTTCAAGGAATTCTATATGTGGTTGTAATTGCAATGCACGTATAAATAAATAAATAAAAACAGAAATTAGTAAATGCGCATAACTTACCAATGTATTTCTCATATGCAAAAATATTTGGCACAAAAAGTACGATTCCTCGAAAACCAATTCTTTTGTTGTTTCGAAATTTCGGACCTATTATACTCTGAGGCAGTAAATAGTAAATATTAACTTTATATATATATGGTTATTATTTTACGTCAGAATTTGAGGCAAGATAAAACAAATGTTCATCTGCATTTTCACACACACATACACAAAATACCGCGAATAAAAAGATGAATAAAATAAAATTGCGTAAAAAATTGAAGATATCATCCATATGACTTATAAATTACCAATGTATTTCTCATATGCAAAAATATTTTATAGACACAAAAAGTAAGATTCCTCGAAAACCAATTCTTTTATTGTTTCGAAATTTCGGACCTATTATACTCTGAGGCAGTAAATAGTAAATAGTACATATTAACTTTATATATATATATATGTGTGTGTGTGTGTGTGGTTATTATTTTACGTCAGGATTTGAGGCAAGAGAAAACAAATGTTCATCTGCATTTTCACACACACATACACAAAATACTGCGAATAAAAAGATGAATAAAATAAAACTGAGTAAAAACTCGAAGATATCATCCATATGACTTATAAGTTACCAATGTATTTCTCATATGCAAAAATATTTTATAGACACAAAAAGTACGATTCCTCGAAAACCAATTCTTTTATTGTTTCGAAATTTCGGGCCTATTATACTCTGAGGCAGTAAATAGTAAATAGTACATATTAGCTTTATATATATATATGTGTGTGTGTGTGTGTGGTTATTATTTTACGTCAGGATTTGAGGCAAGAGTAAACAAATGTTCATCTGCATTTTCACACACACATACACAAAATACCGCGAATAAAAAGATGAATAAAATAAAATTGCGTAAAAACTCGAAGATATCATCCATATGACTTATAAGTTACCAATGTATTTCTCATATGCAAAAATATTTTATAGACACAAAAAGTACGATTCCTCGAAAACCAATTCTTTTATTGTTTCGAAATTTCAGACCTATTATACTCTGAGGCAGTAAATAGTAAATAGTACATATTAACTTTATATATACAGTCGGTAACAAAAGTCTCCGAACACTATCAGAAATTCCTATATAAAAAAAGTACACTTAAAACAGTTTTGTGAAATAAATCCTTGTCGAATCCTGTTCTTAGTCAGACTAAGAACAGGATTCGACAAGGATTTATTTAACAAAACTGTTTTAAGTGTACTTTTTTTATATAGGAATTTTTGCTAGTGTTCGGAGACTTTTGTTACCGACTGTATATATGTGTGTGTGTGTGTGTGTGCGGTTATTATTTTACGTCAGAATTTGAGGCAAGAGAAAACAAATGTTCAACTGCATTTTCACACACACAACACAAAATACCGCGAATAAAAAGATGAATAAAATAAAATTGCGTAAAAACTTGAAGATATCATCCATATGACTGCGTTTATATTACAAAAACAGATGAAAAATGAACGATAAATCATGGGGTTGGTATAATTTACTATCACTCTCCAACTATACGTTCACATTGCATAGTTTAATATTCAATGTACTTTGCGTACGAGATCACACAACGTTCAGACGAACAAAAGAATGACAGACATATATAATAATTGAATTCATAATTACCCCTAAACATTGTTGGGAGGTGTTAAAAACTCTTAATACAAACCCAAATGCAATACTAGAAGTTTCCACTTGTAGTCCTTAATGTATTTGAATATTTTAGTATAGCCTTTAAATCTTAACGCTAAACTAACCACATTCTATAGAAAACATTTTTTTGTGAATATGAATAATAAATGTCAAATTCATTATGATTTGTGCGAAATATAGTAAAGCATGATATTTAGAAATATCTTTTAGAATGCACTGCTTTAAAATTCTTTCGGTGTCCCTGTATACAATCAAGTGGTATATTTTACCATTTTAAATAGGAAACATCCCATAGTGAACTTGAATAACGTATATCATTTTGAATAAATTCTGAAAATATTTACACTAGAAGCGGACAGATGGATAGATAGACGGTCAGATAGACAGACTAATTCAAATCTTAATCATTCTTAAATGCTGTTAGAAAATGTTAAAAACACTTAACAAAAGCGAAAATGCAATTGCATTTTTTAATTTTAGTCATTAATGTATCTGAATGTTTTTGTGTGGTCCTGTAATTCTTAATACTAATCATACTATATTCTATATATACATACATACATATATATATATTTGTGCATGTAAATGATACGTGCCATTTTCATTATGATTTGTGGAAAATAAAGGTATCAAAATATGTTTTATAGAAATACCTCTTACAGACCACGGCGCTTTGGAATTCTTTCTGGTGTCCCTGTACACAAACCAGTGGTGGTATTTATTCCATTTTCAATAGGGAACATTCTATAGTGAACTTAAATAACATATATCAGTTTCAAGGAATTCCATAAATATTTATGAGTTAGAACACGGACAGACGGACAGACAAGCAAACCAAAATCATAAACGCTTTTCAATTTTGTTGGAAAGTAATAAAAATAAAATTTAAAACTTTGACACCCGAACAGGAATTGTGTGCGTCAGGTACTGATTGGGGTCGCTCAATTTGCAGAACGCTGGACCTGAAAGTCTCCTGTTCGAATCCTTTTCCAGTCACTTTTCGTTCTTTTAAAGATTAATTCAGATAGTCCATAAAAATGCATACTATAAATGGTAGAAGCTATTATATCCCAATTTTTCTTATAGATGAATTAAAAAATAGTACGAGAGAGAAATACATTTTGAAGCGAGTTTCTTTTAAACCAGGTGAAGTAGTGCACATTGCATTCTTAAATTAATAGAAAAGTATTAAGGGAGTATTAGAGCACAACAAAATAAATATTTTAAATGTAGGATACCAGAGTTGTAATATAACTATCGGATTTAATATAAAGAATTTATTACTTCAAGCAGAAGCAAGATTATGTTCTTAGTATTAACAATGATAAAGCTATGGTACTGACATTTTTCACTGGTTTATCTTGGTTTGTGTTAAATGCAATGACACTTCAAAAAAGTTCTAGAATAATTCTGGTAATAATACGATTAATAATTAACACCGTCTTGTTTCAAAACGGTGGCAATTTGGAAATTTCAAACTTGTATAAAAATATATTTATAAACCGATTTGCTTCAAACTCAACATTACATATGCCGTATAAGTTCTCAATCAAGTTTATTAATCAACTTGATCCACCAAGCTACTTGAAAAGCAAAAATAACTCAACCTACTCTTCCGACTGATTCGGAAGGATTTTTTTTTTCCTATTATATTTCTTTTGTCAAACAAATTTTTAAAATTTTACATTTTACAATTAATGCATTTTATAATAAGCTTATTTCAGAATTGTTAAGCGAAAGTTAAATTTCCAATATACACTTGATTATATATATATATATATATACACTCCTCAAAACTGAAATTGCAACACCATGAAGTAATGGTGCGATTAAGCTGAAAATTTTCAGCAAATGCAAATTATACTGTGTAAAGCAAATGATTAAAATTTCAAAGACATCAAGCGTGCGTGGGCTTAGCAGCGATATCTGGACTGCTGCTGAAACCGTATAAATAAAGGGCTGTAGCGGCATGTTTAAAATAGTCTATGTTTATCTCTTTGTGGTAAACGTGAGGTGAGATGTAATTATGCCTCGTCGACGACAAACGGCAAAATTTGAACAACTTATAAAGTTTGAACGGGGAAGAATCATTGGCCTTCGTGAAAGAGAATTTTCCTATCGCGTAAAATCAGCTCGTGTGCAGCGTAACAGCAGCACAGTGATGCGAGTTTGGAAACAGTCGACAGACGAGAACAGGACAACTCGAAAATCTGGGAGTGGACGCCGAAAAATGACGTCAGTGTGCGATGAATGACACTTGGTAGGCATGGCAGAGAAGTGCTGGAGCCTGAAGACGTTCCTTTCCTTCAAAGCATTCCTGGAGCTATCTTTCAGCAGATAATGCTCGACCACATGTGGCAAGGAATGTGCAAGACTTCTTTTCAGCAGAAAACATACAGTTTCTTTCGCCGGATATAAGACTAAGAATATAAGACTAAGAACATGATTCGATAAGGATTTATTTAACAAAGCAGTATTAAGTGTACATTTTTTAAGACAGGGATTATTGCTAGTGCTCGGATACTTTTGCTGCGGAGTATACGATCCGACTTGTGATCTACGATAGCTGCGATTGTTACAATAGTATGCCTCCCAAAGTCATTTTATTAGCGTGAAGTTTTCTGATTACTTCGTTAATTAAGATGATAGAAATTACATACCAAAAGAAATATGCTTTTTGGATTATTTTGCAAACAGTGGTACTTTCGCGAAGCTGAGAATCTTTTCGCTCATGAGGAGATAAGTTCGCACATACAAAATGAACAGCGGTAACAGTAACATTTTTTTAAATAGTGAGATATATATAATGACATTTTTGATTTACCTCTTACTACTGCTTTGTGTGAAATGCGGTGACATAAAAAACAAAATCTGGTAACAATGTCGTTAATTATTATTACCATCTTGTTGCAAAATGGTGGTCATTTGGACATTTCAAACTTGTATAAAAATGAATTTGTGAGCCGATTTGCTTGACACTCGATATATAGATAACCCATCTCAAAGTTTTAACCAAGTTTACTAACAACTTCGATCCTTCATTTGCTTTGAAATGTCTGCCACTCGAAAAGTACAAAAGAATCAAACTACTCTACCGACTGAGCAGGTAGGCTCCCCCCCCCCACCCCAACCTTATTATTGTTATTATTTTTGTACATAAAAGTCATAAATTGTTTTAAAAATTTCACGTTTTTCAATTAATGCTTGCTAATATAAGCACATTTCTGAATTATTAACGGAGAATAAAATTTTATAAATACTTATTTGTTAAAAAAAAAAAAAAAAAATTCTTTTCATATTTTCTTTTAAAACACGTTACCACATATATCCTCGTGATTTTGATTTAAAAAAAAAAAATTGAATAATTTCATGAAAATATCCGAAAACATTTACAATATGCTAGGCAAAGTATCTGCTGATTCTCCTCCTCTTGAGAGCTAAATAACGATCAACCACAATTTGAAGATAAGCGGCTTAGCAGGGAATAAAAGCGAACTCTATTTTTTGAGCTCGGTATTGTTAGTAAGCTAAATTGCATATCTCAATTTATAGAGAAACGAGAAAGTATTTCTTTCAGGAATTCAATATTAAAGAGACAAACTTAGATAAAACTGTATTTGACTTCGCTTTTTAAATTATTTTCTTTTTCTTATTATTTTATTCAAACACAAGAATAGTCGAAAGTTTTGATAGGCAAAGTTTGTTAGATGTGAATAGAAAATTGTTTGTGAAAAACTGTCTCTAAAGAAATGAAAATTTTTATTTTCGTTAAAAGACAAGCTTACTTAGAAGTTCTGAATAAGTTTATGTTTGTATAACTTAAACCGTTTTTTAAAAGTTGTATCTATATTTTAAATTACGAAATAAACTTAAAAGTGTTTTTACCATTTTTTTTTTCTTTTCTTTTCTCTAAAAAATATTTCTCATTATATTTGATTCGTTGCCTAAAAACCTGAAAATATAAGCGAATCGTTTATTTTGATTAAGGCACACATAATTCATTGAATAAAACAAGAAAGAAAACTCGTGGGTTCCGCATAAGTTATAAAAACATCTCTCGACTTTGCCTACCCCTGCACAAATTTTACTTTCCGAACACTATAGTAAAGAAAGTATTGTAATCATGTCAAAAATCCGAATTTGAGATTTTGATGTTTCTATACGTTTCGAGGTCCCCTGAGTCCGTTTTCACTATTTTTACGATGATATATGTATGTGTGTATGTATGTGTGTATGTCTGTGAGTGAACACGCTAGCGTCTAAACACTTTGTTCGAATAAGCTGAAAGTTGGTACGTATATTGTAAGTCACCATAATACGAACCCTATTAATTTTGGTGAATCTAGTACTTATAGTTTTTTTTATAGGGACACCAGGAAAAATTCTTTATCATTATGGCCTATGGGGCCAAATTTTTAAAAGTGCGATAGCGTCTAAACGCTTTATTAATCTGAGCAAAAAATTTGTACACATGTTATAGGTCACAGTTGCACAAACTGTATAGATTTTGGTGAATTTAGCACTTACAGTTTTTTTACAGGGAGACAAAGAAAAATTCTTTATCATTATGGCCTATGGGACCAAATTTTTAAAAGTGTGATAGCATCTAAACGCCTTATTCAATTGAGCTGAAAATTTATATGGATATTATAAATTACTGTTGCATTAACTATAAGCTTTTTGGTTAATCTAGCATTTATAGGTTTTTACAGGGACACAACGAAAAATTCTTTATCATTATGATCTATGGGCTCAAAGTTCAGTAGCGTTAAATAAAACATCGTGTAATATATGGAGAAAAATACTCAAACACTCTACTATGGTTTTCTCTCTTTTGTTTGTTTAACAACTCCTCTTTCTTTACTTTATCTACAAAACTGTTAATTTCTCAATGTTCGGAAAGTCGAGTGGAGTCACTCCAGATTTTTTTTTTTTCACTTTCAAGAGTACATCTTAAAATTTTGATTTAATTTTTCTGTAACAAATCTTAAAAAAAAAAAAAAAAAAAAATTCTTTACATCTGAAGAGAAGCATAAAATAATTCATATTTTCCCTTTAAAAGAGTAAATTTTTCAAGTTGTAGTTTATCTCGGTTAGAATTTTCGGAGTCCATGAACCAGAGGGTCGCTGTAGGCGGCTAATATTCAATCTAAATTGTAATTATGCAATAATAAAACATGTACGCTTGCATATGTTATAAAAAGTGGTCAACAGAATAATACATTTTTAAAATTATTTTCTTTTGAATTAATTTAGTGTGAAAATCGCAAATTGCAACCATTTTTCCACTTTTATTTTATTTATTTATTTATTTTCTTTACTGTAACATACGAATATTTAAGATGTTTCACACTGTAGACAAGTAAAAGAAACTGTTTTTATTAAAATTATTAAAACATGCTAGTCTTTCTTAACAGACGAATAGAAATTCTATGAATCTGAGAGGGGAAAATCATAGTAAGTTCATACTGTTGCAAAGTACTAAATTTCTTTTCTTTATTAGAACTGTTATTGTAGTGAAAATAAATGTAAAGGTACAAGAAAATAATATGAGTATGTTATTTTCGACGGACATTCGCTTTGGGAAGGAACTGGGCGGCATTTTTACTAACTGAGTGATTTTGGCTAGCAAACTTGGTGAAAAAAAGTAGTTTAGAGTTGCTAAAATTCAAAAATCCTATCTCAATTCGGAATGGAATTAATTAATTTTTTCTGGAATAATCTACCGATTTCCACCACTAACCTTTAGCAAAGAGTCAAGTTTATACTAAAGTTATATACCAAATAGTTAACTAAGAGTTTTCTATCAAGTAAATTCACTTATGTTCAGATCTCTGAGCTGCGCGTTTGTCACCGAGAGATTGTTACTGAAGAAGTGATATTTGTAACCTTTTGTAATATATGTAGCTTTCGTGACTTTTGTTGTAGGTTTGATTGGATTGTTTCGAGAATATTTGTCAAATAAAGTAATTTCAATGTCTAGAAGGTACATGCTTATTTACAATCCACATTTCACACACTATAGAGCGATTGCTCTCTAAAATGCATTTGCAACTATAGATATCTTTCTAAATCAAAGAAACATTGAAAAATCATAAGAGTCCTTTCGCCGCTTGTAAGTACCACGAAGAATTTTGCTAATTCTTTGAACTGTTCTCAACATTTCCTCAGGCCTTTATATTATCTTTATATTATTATATATATGTACAAGGTATCAAAAAATATTTTTCATCATACTTTAAGTTAAACAATTTTAATTACAAATAAACCTTTTAACAAACTTGCGTGTAAACAAAAAAAAAAAAAAAAAAAAAACATATATACAAACTATTGCTGCCACCGCCATTCCTTAATCGTGTTTTTCACTTTCTTGGTTTGTACGGTAAAATCTATTTCATATAAAAAGATGAAATTTTGGCAGCTTGGTATAGAAATGCACAATAAAAATTCTAAAGCAAACCGTTTATATATCGTTAAATTATTTTAGGCGATATTTAATGTTGAATTCGACTAAACTCTTCATAACAAAACTTTTGTAGTATTAAAAATTTTACGTAGCATCTTCATTACACTGTAAATACGAGTGTCTGAAATTCAGATACTAATGTGTCTAAAATGGGGTGTTTAACTTTAAGATGCTAAAAAGTGCTAAAAGTATTTATTTCAGATACTTGAAGTATCTTAAAAGGCACACCATTTCACACACATGAAATGTCTGAAATTCCGCCATCCTTTCTACAGTGAATATTTTCCATAAATAAATAAATAAATAATAAAAAGGTGCTGTTATACTGTGAAAAATAAATTTTAAACTCTCCTAGAGCATAAAAAAGCACGTATAATATTTACAAGAAAACTTCTCATTGCCCGTGCCTGGAATCGAACCGACAACCAACGGATCCAGAGGAACGTCTTCCTAATCACACTAACAGGATATACTATGCGTGTTGCTTGTATAATAAAATATATTCTAGAATCCGTAAAACAAATCGCAGTTTTGTGCCTTTGCAATTAAACTATCCATAAAACTAAAGCTTAATACATATTATTACGTTAAATTTTATATATAGAGGTTTAGAGTTTTCTTTCGTAAAATGCGTAGTAAATATGAGAAAATAGAAGACTGCGGATTTTAAACGATTTTTCAAAAACTGATGTTTACAAGAAAACAAACTATTTACAAGAAAACCCAAATAATTGTTCTTTTACATTTTGTAAGGAAACATTGTGGAAGAAAAAAAGAAAAAAAACAAAAAAAAAACAATTATGTACAAGTTGTTCGAGATTATTTGGTTACAAATTCGCTTTCTTAGCTACAAGCTATATGCTTCGTTTATCTTATTATTTTTTGTTTTATTACACGTGAGAACTTTAAATAAAAATTAACTTTGTTTTTTAATTTTTAACGGAATAAGTTTCGCGTCTAAGTATTTTAATAAGTTAACTACTTATTACATAAAATATCAAATTTATTTAATGTAATATATGTATATATATATATATATATTAAAACAGGATATGCATGCTGTAGATACAATATGAAAAATTTGTTTAGTAATATAAATGTCTGAACTTTGAAATGTCTGAATTTCCAACTGCCTAAATTGTAGAATGTCTGAATTTTTATATGTTTAAACTGTAATATGTCTTAATTTCAGACATATCAACCTTATTCAGTTACTTATCTCAACTCATTTATAAAAAGACACTCATGTGTCTTAATTTCAGACAGTGCATGCGTCTGAAAATTTGCATACTTTAGTGTTTCAGAGATTTATGCGTAGACACATTTCTGTTTGAATTTAAGACGCTTCTATTTACAGTGATTTTGCTAACAAATAGTACTTTAGTATACTGCACAATGTAGGGTCTAATCAATTTTCGATTTTGACAAATTTATGATTTTTTTCTTTTTTTTTAATGCATGCATTTATTACGACGAGACAAGTTTCTGTTTAAAATTCATTGATTTCGAAAGGAACATAAAATAATTATCTGATAATTTCATAGAATATAGATAAACATATTCTGTACTTTGCTTATAACTAATGTTTTGTTTTCTTATTTTAAACAGTTTATTTAATTTTTAAGTGAAGATAATCTTTTTATTCTTTTTCATTTACCAAGGAAAGGAATTCCTTCAAAAGGTAAAAGAACATACATAGGTGTTGTCCAAAAGGGAAGAGAAAACAAGATGGTATTTTGACCAATCGTAAAAGTTGTCACAATAGAAATTGATTATTTTGTTTAGCAATTCTCTTCATCATGTTTCCATTGCATTTGAGAATAGCAGTTTGTTTGTACCTCTCCCGTTTCAGAGGAAATCGATTTCTTTTAGTATCTGTAATTAAATAAAGATGGGCGGGCGGAGCTTGAAGAGGTCGGAACTCCTTGTTAATTATAGATTTTTACAAAAGAAAATGGAATAATAGATTTTTGACATATACAAACTAAAACCATAAGCCGTTTTTAGAGTTATTCTAAAACTTAAAAACTTGAATATCTTTTAACTGTTAAGAATAACTTAGAACATATGAAATTAAATATAATTTATGATTTGTTAATCAAGCGCATTTATATAATTGGTTTATATATGTCAGTGCGCTTCTGAAAAAAAAAAAAAAAAAAAAAAAAAAAATCGGGCTCTTTCCACCTGACGTCAGAGGTCACATGATAGGTGATAAACAAACAGCAGACGAAGAAGTCTACTATGTCTATAGCGATTGCAAAAATAACATATTTTTTATTCTTATTTTGGATCAATCGTATTTAATCTGTGCTATTATTTTTTTTATACATCATCATTTTTAATCCATTTTATATCATTATTCATCATCTTTTGCTTGCTGTACACATTTACAATCATCATGTAGTTTATATTTGTTATTGATGTTCATGGAGAACATGTTAAATACTCTGATTTTTGGTACTTAAATCATTGACAGTGCAATATCGTACGGTGTAAAGCCATTTAGGCTAGTAACTAAGTTAATCAACTTGTTGTAACCCCTTTATGCAATTAAATTTAAATGAAAACATTTAAAAATTGAAATTATAATCCATAAACATTCCACAAGAACAAGCTATTATTTATTGCTAGATCAGTTAATGTAACAGTTACAGTACAACATACAAAAATCGATTCTTACAGGTGAAAATAAACACATAAAGTGTTTTTTTTTTAAATTATTAAATTTACAAATACAATTATTCTACTGTTTACAAATGCACAATATTACTTTTATTTTATTTTACATCAAGTATTAACACTTTTATTCTTAAGAACAATATTTAATTTAATTCTATTCTCAGAATTCTATTCTTTATTTTCCACTATCATATGATTGAGCAGACGACGCTGGGAAGAGCCCAAGTCATATATTTTTATGTTTGTAATATTTTATAGTCAAAATATTTTGGAAATTTTTAATATATTTTTTTCGATATTTTAAAAATATAATAATAATAATAATAATAATAATAGTAAATCACTTAGCTAGAAAAACAACAAAAACAACAACAACAAAGGAAGATTTTGAAATTGCGTGCAAATAAAATTTTATTTGCTGAATATAACACATTTTTAAATACGTATTAAATTTTAATTTACTCTTAACCTTATATACCTACATCTATACAAGTTTCATCGATTTTTATAAAAATATACGAATAAGATTCAATATTATTCATAACATAACAAAACATTTTATTGGATTTTTTTTTTTTTTTTAATAAAGAAAATGTTAAGGCACGAAAAGCCTTACATCTCTTAGGAATCGATGAAATTTTTAAACCTTTTCCTTTATGAAAGAAAAAGAATACCATTTCTATAATCAAAGAACATTCATTAAATACAGAAATCAATGTATAAAGAAAATATTTATTCTGTGTGAAATAATTAAAAGAATAATAAAAAAAAAAATCCTTTTATTTTAATAATGTATGAGATTCGAAAAGGAAATTAAAAGAAGGAATGTTATTTTACTCATTTGAATTTAATAATAATGAAATAAACTGAATAAAGGTAAAGTTTCGCTTTTATATCTGAATTTCGTGATAAAATAAAATAAAACATGAAAGATAAATATTGAATTTCTTTCGAATTCTTTATTCAGAAAAATAAGCTCAAGAATGACAAATGAATTTTGTTAAATTAATTATGTTATTTTGTTTTAGGAGAAATAAGGAATTAAATTTCACGAAATAGAACATATAATAAGGATGCTGTGGTATTTTTCTATTTATAAGTTTTTTAGGGATTTAGATAGATTGTGACGGGAGAAAGGGCGCGCTATTTTTAAAAAAGTGATTTTATATTAATCATATTACGATTTTATTCGTAAATAAGCTTAGTTTTATTTATTTTGGAAAAAATTTCTTTGTGTACACAAAAAATATTTATGTTATATTTCAAACATATAAAGAAAAGATTAGTTTAATGTGAAACATAAAGAAAAGAATATACACACAAAGAAAATAATCTGGTGTGTCACCCACACGACTTTCTCTTACCCAGAAATTTAATACTATAAATACAGGTTGCAGATTAAAAGGTAAGATAACGAGTACTGTTATGTAAACCTGCGTTAAACAATTCATATGAGGCTTCTGAAGAGTTTTATATGATAATTAGTTCTGTGTGAGGGAGGGGGGGCTATCGCCCCCCTCAACCCCCCGTTTCATTAATGAACTTACACTTATGTAGAATTTAATTCTGTTATTACAAAATAATTATGTTTTTAAAAAATAATTTATTAATATTATAATTTTTAAAAAAATATCTTTTATGATAATGCAGACGATTTCCATATTAGAGAAGTAGTATAACACCAAATATCTAAAAAAAAACCCTTTTTTTTTTTCTCAATATTAAAAAAAAAAAAAAAAAAAAAAGAGAGAGAGAATGCGATTTTTGTTAAAAGTAAAAAAAAAAAAAAAAATCGATAACTTTGTTTTAAATTATCGCATATCGATGGTTCAACCATTCGTTTTAAAGGTATTGGCGAGCTCTTTTGAAAGATACCCATCATGAAAATTTACTCCCCTCGAGGGGGGACTTCCCCCCGGGGGGGGGGAAGGCGAGGCTTCTACATACACAATTTTTTTTCACCAGTTAACTATCTCTATTACAAAAAATATATATTCGTTTCATTTGGTTTAGTGCAGTCTATAGACGTTAAACTCTACTTACCTGCAATTTCCCCCATAGACGTAATGTATTAGAATTCTCTTGATTGTCCTTGTACACGAACCATTTGCTTGATCTTAACGAAAAGCTTACTGTAGCATCCCTATATGATACACATTTAGAATACCAAGTTTGAACTTTCTGCGATAATTTGTTTTTGAGATATGCTGATAACAGACACACACACAGACACACACACACACAGACACACACACACACACAGACACACGCACAGACATACACACAGACCATTTGCTAAAAACATGATTTTCGTATTCAGGAGACCTCAAAACGTGTAAATATAACAAAATCTCGCATTCGAAAATTTGACCCAAAAACAATACTTTCTCTACCTTATGGGTAAGAGAAAGTAAAAAAATCACTGAAGAAATTTAAATATCAAGATATATAGTTACGCTCATCACTGACTGACTGATTCTGTCACGCTCTATATATATGTATATATATATATATATATATACAGTCGGTAACAAAAGTGTCCGAACACTAGCAAAAATTCCTATGTAAAAAAAGTACATTTCATACGGTTTTGGAAAATAAATCCTTGTCGAATCCTCTTCATAGTCAGTCTAAGAACACAATTCGATAAGGATTTATTTAACAGAACCTTATGAAGTGTACTTTTTTTACATAGGAATTTTTGCTAGTGTTCGGACACTTTTGTTACCGACTGTATATATATAAACAAAGTTACCAAGAGGAAAAATTAATCCCAAAACACATGAGGGCCTTCTTCAGGGGAGTTCTCCCATGTAGGGAATGAAATATGAGAAGTTTCTGACGAAACGTTGGCTATCTAGCCCCCCCCCCCCCCCCCCAAAAAAAAAAAAAAAAAAAAAAAAAAAAAACACGTTTCTAGCCCCCAACTTCTCATAGATGGAATCAAGACCATACGGCAAACGAATTTAATTAATACAAAGCATAAAAAGCAATTAAATTGATAAATGAAGTACCAAAGTAAATACTTCAAAATAAAATACAAGAATATAAATAATACACAAATATAAATAATACAAGAATAAATAAATACATACATACTTGGACAAACTTGAATAGTTAGTAGAATGAGGAAAATTGAAATCCCCCATCTTAATTAACGGGCTCTATGTTTAAGATGGGGGGGGGGGGGAGATTTCAATTTTCCTCATTCTACTGACTATTCAAATTTGTCCAAGTATGTATGTACAGTCGGTAACAAAAGTCTCCGAACACTAGCGAAAATTCCTATGTACAAAAGGTACACTTAATGCAGTTTTGTTAAATAAATTCTTGTCGAATCCTATTCTTAGTCAGTCTAAAAACAGTATTCAACAAGAATTTATTTAACAAAACTGTATTAAGTGTACTTTTTTGACAGAGGAATTTTCGCTAGTGTTCGGAGACTTTTGTTACCGACTGTATTTATTTATATCTTGTATTAGTTTGCTGTATGGTCTTGCTTCCATCTATGAGAAGTTGGGAGTTAGAAAAGTGTTTTTTTTTTTTTTTTTTTTTTTTTTTTTTGGGGGGGGGGGGGGGGGGGAAGCTGGATAGCCAACGTTTCGTCAGAAATTTCTCATATTTCGTTCCCTATATGGAGGAGCTCCCATGAAGAAGGCCCTTGTGTG
Organism: Salticus scenicus; assembly: GCA_963930645.1. Taxonomy (NCBI): domain Eukaryota; kingdom Metazoa; phylum Arthropoda; class Arachnida; order Araneae; family Salticidae; genus Salticus; species Salticus scenicus. Next base: position 185,018,153 of record OZ005648.1, on the reverse strand, counting down.
TTTTGGGATAAATTTTCCTTGATCCTTGTAAAATTTTTAACAGAAACTGGTTTCTCACGGACCGTGTATTATAGAACAAATATTTTTGTACATAATTTCCCATATTTAATCTTAAATATATGTTACTGAAGATTACTATATAAAAATAATGGATCTGTAAAATGCGAATAATAATAACACTGATTATACTTATTATTTATTTATTTTTTTTTAATTTTGTTCGAATTTCATTTGAATTCAAATTTTTTTCTCGCTTTAACTTTTTAACTGCTTTTAAATAGCTCTTATACTGTTATAATTTAAAGTAAACTCTAAACGAACATGACAAAACAACTTTAATCGACTGGAAACTGACCCAAACATGGTTTGTTTATACCCGATCCGATATGTTGAAACTAGAATCAGATTCTAATTACAAAATAATAATAATAATAATAATAATGGTTCATCTCAAAGCCACATCAGAACAAAATAAAAGAGTCTAATGATTAAATAACTACCGAATTCATTTACTGAGAATAATTCATTTTCATTTATTCATGGCTGAGGGGATATTCAGAAAGGTTACGATTATTAAAGAAATTTCTTGCTAAATAAGTGGTATCATACTGAAATAACAGCCTGTTGAAATATTTGTATATTCTCTCGAAATCATGGGCACTGCACAGAGTATTGAACGACGTTTAACATTAATCCAATCGCGCAAGCTACTGACACAAGTGTTGCTCATAATATGAAATGACCACGATTTATCTTGATCTCCATATCGATAACCAAAATAACGATTTTATGTCATTTCAATCAGTGGCGTGATAGCAAGTCTGTGACTAGATAGGACTATTTCCACACAAACGTAGAAAATGTTGTCAGTAGACTTCATAAAATCTCAAGGCTTTCTAAAAAGGAAATAAATGTCATCAAACAATAATCATTTGATAACAAACGATTAAATGAAAATATATTTTTACTTTCTTTTACCCTTACGGTAGAGAAAGTATTGTTTCAGGGTCAAATTTTCGAACGTGAGTTTTTGTTACATTTACATGTTCTGAGGTCCCCTGAATACGAAAATCTGTGTGTCTGTCTGTGTGTGTGTTATCAGCAAATCTCAAGAACAAATAGTAGCAGAAATTCCAAACTCGGTATGCTAAATGTGTATCCTATATAGATGCTACACTAAGCTTTTCGTTGAGATGAAACAAATGGTTCGTGTACAGGTACACTCAAAAGTATTCAAATACATTGCGTCTATGGGGGAAATTGCAGTTAAGTAGAGTTTAGTATCTATAGACTGCACTAAACAAAATGAAACGAATATTTATTTTTTGTAATAGAGATAGTCAACTGGGAAATTTTTTTTGTGTATGTAGGAGCCTCGCATCACCTCCCCTCCCCCCCCTCGAGGGGAGTAAATTTTCATGATGGGTACCTTTCAAAAGAGCTCGCCAATACCTTTAAAACGAATGGTTGAAACATTGATCTACGAAAATTTAAAATACTAAGGGGCTCTGCCCCCTGCTCGCTCCGCTCACCAACCCCCGAGGAAGGCTTCGCCTCCCCCCGACTCGCCTCGCTCATTAATCCCTGCGGGATTCTACCCGACTATTCGCAACTTTGCCTTTCATTGAATTGGAATATTAATAATACGTAACACAAGAGAGTTGAACAATATTATAGAAATCCACCATATTTGGTATTGCATTGAAATACACAAAATTAATATTATATTGTTTATAATATGTCAAAAATCTGTTATAATGTTCGACAATTTAATAACAATTTGCCATTATTTTGAGAGAGAACATAAAAAAAAAAAACAACCATAGCACTAATTATTTAGAACAGAGAGAAATTCTTGACATCTAAATCATTTAGCGTTACAACTTTAGAATATGACCGACTTGTTAAATTTTTGTCACTGTTTGACGATAAATTTTTTGGGTGTTATTGCTTGATTAAAGAAATTATGAACTTATTTTTTCTAATGCCTATATTTTTTTTACTATTGAATTTTTAGTGCTAGAGGCCTATTTCAGTCGGTACAGTTGTCGAATTTTTATAATACACTCTTAATTAGTGCTAAGGGCCTATTTCAGTCGGTTTATTGAATGGGGATTTATTGAATGAAGTCCCCCCAAGGCCCAACTTTGACATGAGTCCCACCCCCCAGGCCCAACTTTGACATGAGTCCCCCCCAAAGTACCCCTATTTCAGTCGGTACAGCGTTGTCGAATTTTTATACGTCACTCTTAATTAGTGCTAAGGGCCTATTTCAGTCGGTTTATTGAATGGGGATTTATTGAATGAAGTCCCCCCAAGGCCGAACTTTGACATGAGTCCCCCCCAAGGTACCCCTATTTCAGTCGGTACAGCGTTGTCGAATTTTTATAATACACTCTTAATAGTGCTAAGGGCCTATTTCAGTCGGTTTATTGAATGGGGATTTATTGAATGAAGTCCCCCCATGGCAAAACTTTGACATGAGTCCCCCCCCCAGGCCCAACTTTGACATGAGTCCCCCCAAGGTACAACTTTGACATGAGTCCCTCCCCAAGGCACAACTTTGACATGAGTCCCCCCCAAGGTACCCCTATTTCAGTCGGTACAGCGTTGTCGAATTTTTATAATACACTCTTAATAGTGCTAAGGGCCTATTTCAGTTGGTTTATTGAATGGGGATTTATTGAATGAAGTCTCCCCAAGGCCCAACTTTGACATGAGTCCCCCCTAGGCCCAACTTTGACATGAGTCCCCCCCAAGGTAGGTACCCCTATTTCAGTCGGTACAGCGTTGTCGAATTTTTATAATACACTCTTAATAGTGCTAAGGGACTATTTCAGTCGGTTTATTGAATGGGGATTTATTGAATGAAGTCCCCCCAAGGCACAACTTTGACATGAGTCCCTCCCCAGGCCCAACTTTGACATGAGTCCTTCCCCAAGGTACAACTTTGACATGAATCCTCCCAAGGCCCAACTCTGACATGAGTCCCCCCCACCAGGCCCAACTTTGACATGAGTCCCCCCAAGGCCCAACTTTGACATGAGTGCCCCCCAAGGTACAACTTTGACATGAGCCCCCCCCCCCAAGGCACACCTTTGACATGAGTCCCCCCCAAGGCACACCTCCCCCTCATTGGGAAAAAGAGAAAAAACGTTGTTTTGCGGCTATAAGACAATTTGGACTTCCAACGTTATTTGTTACAATATCTGCAGCTGAAACACATTGGTTTGATTTAATGAAAACTTTATCATGGAATTTAGATCGTCACGAATTAACTAAAGAAGAATTTGTTGATATTAACAAGTTTAGCAGTAGGCCTCTGGCACTAAATTAAAATCTGTCAATGTCAGATTTTCATGTTTTAATTAATGAAATGTCGTGTCTGTATAATTTTTTTTAGTTAATTTAGGACAATATGTAATACTCTGCATTTATTTCCAGCGTACAGCAAGGTTTAAAATGGTGCTTTTAACATTAAAGATGCGACTTTTAAAAGTGCATTTTTTCTAGAATATGATTTAGTCAGGATAAATATCTTATGCGATTAATGCAATTATTTTAAAAATTTCATTAGTAGTAGTAGTACGACAGGACAATTTCTTTCAGATAGCGATTTTGCATTGTCGCCACTTATTGTATTACACCATGAATTTGCCAAGATGCCTGTCAATATCTGATTTTACCATTTAATTTCTTAAACTGTATTAAATACTAAGGAACAACTTTAGTATATCCCCATAACGATAGTTGGCGAATTTTTGTTGGCGATTATGGCTAAATCATAAATGATACAATCATAATCTAAATCATAAGTTATAAAACATAAAATCATAAATCCAAAATAAGCAACATATAGGCTGCCATATTATATCGCAAACAGTCCAGAACGACATCGTTATCGTTCAAAACGATGCCAAAGAAAAATCACCAAATTTAGCTGTAGGGATATACTAAAGTTACTCGTATATCAATACTAAGTTAAATCGTAAAAAAAAAAAAAAAAAAAAAAAAAAAATCACATTTTTCGAAATCTACTGATAAGTGAAAAATTCATCCTTGATTGTATTGTAAAAACGAATTGCCAGTTTGAAGTATTCGAGATAGACCATCACCATTTATAAATTGGATGGCTTTTGAATATTTGTTGACAATATTTTCTGAATAAGTGTTGATGATGGCTCCTGTGCTCCTGAATACTTGTTGGCGATATCTACTGAATAATTATTATTGTTGGTGATATCTACTGGATATGTATTGATCATGACATCTTAATAGTTGTTGGGGATATCTCCTGAACTTGTGTTGATTTTGGTGTGAATATTTGTTGGCTACATCTTCTGGATATGTACTGATTACACCTTGATTTTTTTTACATATATATTACGTAATATTAAATTTAGAAAATAAAAAATGAGCGTGGCGAAGGAAATTTAATGATATTGGATAAGTTAATTTAGTTTAATTTAATTTATAAAGACATCAATGGTACAGGAAAAACTACTTCAGCCATTTTCTTTCTAATAATGAACAGAACGAAAAACGGATATTTTACCTGGTATTTTGTATATTTAGACCAAATAAAAAATTTTCTTCTTTTTTTCCCTCGTGAATTAAGTTGAAAAATATTTAAAATAAAGTTGAAAGAAGTCGTTCTAAAACAATGGTACAGTTTAACCCCTTGGCGAAATTTTAAATTTGGCACCGAAGTAGCTTAGACGTTTCTCGCGAAAATCTTGACATGCATAATTGCTATAGATAATTTAAGTCATCGTCAAAATAAATGAAAAATTTAAAATCAGCCAATGAGGTCCTGTATTAGCTGTAACTACAATATTTTAGCAATGCAGTTACTACATTCCTTTATACAAAAAAAAAAAAAAAATGTTCTGTTGTATTAAATTCTGTTTTCTGCAAAGTTTTATATCAATGCTTAAAAAACAAAAATAGGTTGCGGATTTTATTATTATTATCATTATTATTGCACCATTTTATAATTTATCTCTATAGGAAGGCATGGCTAGAGTTAAAATGGCTATTGTGGTTGCGTAAATGAATTCCTTGGCGAAAAACGTACGAGCTTCATTTCTAAATTTTAAAAATCGCTAAATTGGTCATAGTAAAGATCTATCCTATTAAATAAGTTTTGAGTTAAAAAACTAAATCTTTATATAAACTAATATAAATTTTTATCTCATAAATTCCATTTTAAAAATGTCTGCGTTTAGTCTCTAACTCTATACCAATAATTGTTTAACATAATCATGGTATTCATTACTAAATCTTTTTCGCTTAACGTTAAAATAAAAAAAAAAACTTCAGTATATCCCCACAACGATATTTGGCGATTTTTTGTTGGCGATTATGGTTAAATCATAAATCTAAAAATCATAAATCATAATCTAAATAATAAAATCATAATCTAAATCATAAATCATAAATGAGAAAATCATAATCTAAATCATAAAACATAAAATCATAAATCCAAAATAAACAACATATAGGCTGCTATATTATATCGCAAACAGTCCAGAACGACATCGTTATCGTTCAAAACGGCGCCAAAGAAAAATCGTCAAATTCAGCTGTGGGGATATACTGAAGTTATACCATAATATAAACTAAAATAAAAATATAAACTAATTTTCGTTTCATCTTTATTAAATTTTGCATAATATTTTTTAAATATCGGTTATTTTTAAATTTTTTGCTATTCTAAATATTTTTTTCTTCTCTCGAGCACCTCAAAGATGCCAATTATTCAATTTTTCTTATTTACACCATCGATCACATTTTAATTTTCCTGAGGAAAGTGACGTCAGAGACACAGAAAAAAGCGTCATAAGAGAAACTTTTCCCTCCGGTGGCAAATAGAGTACCTTTATAAATCCGCGTTTTTACTTAATAACTTCGTTAATTAAAATGATAGAAATTTGTAAGCAGCTGAAATGCCTTCCTTGTAGCAGTCGGAATACACTGATATATCTCATGACGCGGAGAACCCTGCCCTGCACGAGAAGTTGCTGTCGCAGACAAAAAAAAAAAAATTGACGGCAGCGACAGTTACTTTTTTTTAATATATAGAGAAAGTTATCGATTTTTTTCATTTTTAATAAAAAAAAAAATTGTAATATTCAGAATAAATTCAACTCTTTTTGGATATTTAGTGTTATACTACTTCTCTAATATGGAAATCGTCTGCATTATCATGGAAGATAATTTTTTTAAATAATAATTTTAATAAATTACTTTTACTGAGGGAATTTCTATAGGAAAATATAGAAAAAAGTCGTATGGAGGCCACAACACACTAGTTATTTGTTGTTAGTGGATGTGCTTTACTAATAATATTTTACCATTTCGAGGAAAGCTGTTCGGGAATTGAAAGAAATTCCTCATAGAGATACGGTAAATAATGTATGTTTTAAGCTAAATATCCATCGCTTGTTTTTTGTATATTTACGCGTTTTGAAGCTTCCTGATTACCGTAGTCAAGTTTTTTAACGTTTGATCTTTGTCTGTGTCTCTTAGAGTAACTTAAAAACGAATAAATTCAGGAGATCCAAATGTTGTATTTTGAAGTTAATATAAGTCTGTTGCTGGAAAAATTTGATCAAGATTGATAAGATTCAACGAATGTCGCGTGTGAAAATTGTCTGTATATTTTTAAGTAAACTTTTAATTTTAATAACAGAATTAAATTCTGTATAAATAAATGTAGGTGCATTAATGAAACGGGGGATTGAGGGGGGCGCTCCCTCACACAGAACTAATTACCATATAAAACTCTTCCGAAGCCTAATTTGAATTGTTTAACATAGGTTTACATGACAGTACTCGTTATCTTACCTCTTAATCTCCAACCTGTATTTATAGTATTAAATTTCAGGTTAAGAGAAAGTCGTGTGAGTGACACACCAGATTATATTATAAAAAAAGAATCAAGCTCTTGTATATATTGAGATTTTCTACTTTTTCTTAATATATGGTAGAGAAAGTATTGTTTTTGGGTCAAATTTTCGAAAGTGAGTTTTTGTTATATTTACACATTTTGAGGTCTCCTAAATCCGAAAATCATGTTTTTAACGGTTGGTCTGTATGTCTGTCTCTGTGTGTGCGTCTGTCATCAGCATATCTCAAGAACAAATATTCTTAGCCATATATATGGTAGAGAAAGTATTGTTTTTGGGTCAAATTTTCGAAAGTGATTTTTTGTTATATTTACACGTTTTGAGGTCTCCTAAATCCGAAAATCATGTTTTTAACGGTTGGTCTGTGTGTCTGTCTCTGTGCGTGTATCTGTTATCAGCATCTCTCAAGAACAAATAGCAGCAGAAAGTCCAAACTCAGTATTTTAAATATGTATCATATAGGAATGCAACATTAAACTTTTAGTAGAGATCATGGAAATAATTCGTGCACAGGGCAACCCAAGATAATTTAAATAAATTACGTCTATGGGAGAAATTGCATTGAAGCGCACTTTAAGATCTGTAGGCTGCCTTAAACACGAGGGAATAAACAATTTTTTTATACGCATAAAAGCATGTTTTGTGTAGATTGTGATATCGAAATCATTCATCATTCGTTTACAGTGCTACCCAAAAATTTGGATATATTGGGGGCTGCACATGGAAATAGCTGGAATTCTAATTAATTTTGCGTTAGATATTTTTTTCATGTAAGATTAAATTTCAGGACACAATATTTTTTTAATTGCATATTGTTTATAGGCAATATACAGGGCTATCCAAAATTGAGACAAACGTTCTTTTCTATTGAATGTAAATGATCGAAGTGCTTTGCTACATTTTACAATGTCGTCAAACAGTGTTCAGACAGGAATATTAATTTTTTATAAGAGTACTGTTAACTAATTATTTTTTGTAGTTCCATTTTCAACTCTGATTTTTTGTATTATATCACGTTTTGAGGTTCCCTGATTACGAAAGTTCAATTTTTACCGGCTGATCTGTATCTATATCTGTCATCAGTATAATTTAAAAACAAATAACTGCAGGAAACTCAAATTTGGTATTTTGAACTTCGTATTAGTTTACCACTTAAAATATTGATCAAGATTGGCAAGTCTGAAGGCAAATTATGAACATTCTTGAATTATATTACTTACAAACTTTGAATAAACACCATAAAATGCAATAAACTCGCAACAATTGTTTCGTGTCGGAAAAACACACGACCCTTCATCAGGCGAATAAAGTAAGTACGAGTGCTGCAGTCAAAGCGGCAACGCTTTGACTGCAGCACTCGTGTTGCCGCTTTGACTGCAGCACTCGTGCTTACTTTATTCGCCTGATGAAGGGTCGTGTGTTTTTTCGACCCGAAACAATTGTTGCAAGTTTATTGCATTTCATGGTGTTTATTCAAAGTCTGTAAGTAATATTTTTTACAACGCCAGTTTTGTGGTGCTTTTTTATTAAATTCTTGAATTATTACTATTATTATTATTTTTAAATAAATGTCGGTATTTCAATTAAACGAGGGGTCCTCCCCCTCCTCACACAGAATTATATTTCAAATAAAACTGTTCCTAAACCTATTTTAGACTATTTTAAAAGCACATTGAACTTTATTATCTTACGCTATTGATCTTAAGACTTAATATAATATGCAATCTATCATTATAGTATTGAAATGCAGGATAAACGAAAGTCGAGTGAGTGACACACACCAGATTATTTTCTGAGAATTTATAAACTTGAAATAGTTTTTCATACCGCAACTTATACTGCATTATAATTCTCTACAACCAACGCCTGTGGAAAAAAAAAAAAAAAAAAAAAGAACTTTTGATTATCATCAACATTTTCCAACAAGGTTAAAAAGTGTTAATGACTTCGGGTTGTCTGTCTGTGCTCTAACTCCCGTAAATATTCATCGAATTTCTTGAAACTAATCTATGTTATTCAAATTCACTACTGGATCTGACTTTTTGAAAACAGAGTGAATGTCTCGACTGGTTTGTGTACAGGGACACCCGAAAGTATTCCAAAGCATTGTGTTCTATGAAAGATATTTCTATAAACCATATTTTCATAACTTTACTTTACACAAATCTTGATGAAATTGAAATATGCTATTCAAGTTCTTTATCGGATGTTTTCTTTAGAAAATGAAGTAAATACCACCACTGGTTTATATACAGGGACACCCGAAAGTATTCCAAAGCATTGCGTTCTACAAGAGACATTTCTACAAACCAAATTTTAATAACTTTACTATGCACATATCTTAATGAAATTAAAATATGTTATTCATATTCACAAAAGAATGCCTTCTATGGAATATAGTATGATTAGCATTAAGATTTACAGGGCCTCGCAAAAATATTCAGTTACATTAAAGGATATTATGTGATATTTGCTGGAATTGCATTTTCGTTTACATTATGTGTTTTTAACACTTTTCTTACAATTTTTACGTGTGACTATGTTTTGAATTTATATATCTGTCTGTCCATCTGTTCATCTGCTTATCATGTCCTTCTGCCCGCCTCCTGCGGCCTTAAATATTTTTAGAATTTTTTAAAAATGATGTATGCTCTTCGAGTTTACTACGGAAAAAATTAATTACGGCTATTTAAATTGGCATTATTAGAACCTCTATAACTGGTTTGTGTACAAGGACACTGAAAAAATGTCAATGCATTGCGCTTTAAGACAGACATTTTTATAAATCACATTTCAATGACTTTCAATTGTAAAAATCATAAAGAAATTGACATTTATTGTTAATATGCTAAAATAATATTTTGTATAGAATATGATATGGTTAACCTTCAGATTTGCAGGGATACACTAAAATAGTCAGATATATTAAGGGCTGCAGTTTCTTTTGCGATAAGCATTTTTAACCCTTTCCAATAATATTTAAGAGTGATTATGTATTAAATCTATGTGTATGCCTTTCAGTGCTTCTATCTGTCCGTTGTGTGATAACGTAGGCAAAAGTTATACGATACAACAAGTACGTACAGTTAGAAAGTGTTAATAATCGATGTGCAATGTACGATGTTTTGTTTTTGTTTTCAATAGCATTGGATACTTACAAATTTAGTATAATTATTTAATTTTCTTATTTATTGATGAACAGCGTAATTAAGGGAAGAATTTGGATTGTAATTACTGCATTTTTAAAAACAATAAACTAATATGTTATGACTATCTTTTGCACAAATTCCATTTTTGTACTCTTTCAATGAATAAACCCTTAAACACGATACTTTCGGCAGGGTAGAATTTGTTCGCTGTTTATATATGACCACTGTTTAGAAAAGTAAAAGAATAAAAAGGATTCTCACTAGAGATTAAAAAAAGTGTCCGTCAAAGTGAGATTTGGAGTATGTAATTAGGAAGTTTATTGTATAATAGTAATTTAAGTATAAGTAAATTTAGTCATGCTTATATTAAATATGCGCATGCCAATTAGGCAGGATAATATTTGTCGTAAACAATTTTCTTTTCTTATTATTATAAAGTTTTTTTTTTAAACATGCTCCGAAGCAGACAAAAAAAAAAAAAAAAAAAAAAAAAAAAAAAACACTGTGACTCGAATTAATTGCAAGAAAAGATTTCAACAAATCCGACCTGATTGAAGTTATCTTTGTCCATTTTATAGAACTTTAAAATTCTGCACCCTTCTTTTACGCAACTTTGAAAATTACAATGTATGTCTAAGACCGTTACTTAAGAAAAATACAAAATTTTCAGAAAACACTTTATATAATTGCAATAAATATAGATGATACTGACTTGATCAAAACATATTTTGTAATGTTTAAACACTGCATATAATAATATTGTTCTTATAAAAAAAAATATTTTAAAATTTGTATTCCAAAACAGAAGGGCTTATTTGGTACTTGTTTCGATAAAAACCTTACCGATTTAAAAAAAATATTCATTTTTTCTTTTTTCTTTTCTTTTAAGGTAACAGAAAAACAATGTTTCATCGTCCTACGACGTTTTGATATTGTGTTTTTTTCCCCCTTTTGTGTTTACAAAATGTAGTGGAATCATTGCTAGATATTATTTCTTCAGGCAGTAAAAGACAATTTACTTTCCAGTGTTATGTTTTAAAATAGCTTATAAAGACAAGAAAACATTTCTTTCATAGAAATGAAGTGTTTACAAAGAAATGAAATGTTTATTTCCATGGAGCATGTATATCTTTGGCAGGGCCGGCTCTAACGATTTTGCCGCCGTAGGCAAACCTCAAAAGTGCCGCCCCCCCAAGCTTTTAAAAGCTTTCAAATTTAAAATATATATATTAAAAAAAGAAGAAAAATCACATAAATGGTTTAATAGAATTGAGCTAAGTAAATAATACTCATAAAATATTTACTATTATTTCTCTTTTCTTTCTTTTTTAATTTTTTTTTTCTTAAGTTAAAAACACAAAATCTTTCGAAGTAATACTAGTACAGTACAGACAATATTTTCTAAACAGCGAAGAATAAAGAATGCTAGTACAGTATACAAAATTTAAACCTGAATAAAATAATCTCTTTCGAACCTTTTTTTGTGCAAATCTCGAATAACTTCTTATCTAATTTGTTACTCAATTCATATTCAATGTCCAATATTGCTAACCCATTGAGTTGATTTTGACTAGATATGGTTTTAAAATATTTTTTTATCATTTTTACTTCCTCTTACCCGTAAGGTAGAGAAAATATTGTTTTAGGGTCAATTTTTCGAATGTGAGTTTTTGTTATATTTACACGTTTTAAGGTCCCATGAATCCGAAAATCATGTTTTTAGCGGTTGGTCTGTGTGTATGTCTATATGTCTGTGTGTGTGTGTGTGTGTGTGTGTGTCTGTCTGTTATCAGCATTTCTCAAGAAAAAATTTTAGCAGAAAGTCCAAACTTGGTAGTCTAAATGTGTATAGTATGAGGATGTTACACTAAGCTTTTTGTTGAGATGACGCATATAGTTCGTGTACAGCGACACCAAGAGAATTCAAATACATTACGTTTATGGGGGGAATTGCAGTTGAGTAGAGTTTAACGTCTATAGGCTGCGCTAAACCAAAATGAAATGAATGTATATTTTTTATATGCATAAAACATGTCTCATGTAGAATATGGTAAGGAAATCCTTCACTGTTCATTTACAGGCTACACAAAAGAACTTGATTATAGTGCGACAATAGCTGAAAATTGATGGAAATGTATTTCAGGTTGTGCCGTGTATCACTGCTATAGGATTATATTTAGGTGCACCATGTTGTCTGTACATAATCTTCAAATGATATACAGGGCTGCAAATATTTAAGCAATAACATTCTTTTTTATTGTTAGTGAAAGTTCCTTACTGTAATATTTTACCATTTCCACCAAAACTGCTCAGAAATTGAAATGAATTCCTCATAGACATGATAAATAATGTACGTTTTTAAGCTAAATATAGGGCTATATATATTTAAGCTATATTTTTAAGCTAAATATACAAAAAACAAGAGATGAATATCTCTTGTTTTTTGTATATTTACATGTTTTAAGGCTTCCTGATTGCCGAAGTAAAGTTTTTTAACGTTTGATTTTTGTCTGCGTCTCTTAGAGTAACTTAAAAAAGAATAATTTCAGGAGATTCAAAAGTTGTATTTTCAAATTAATATAAGTTTGTTGCTGGAAAAGTTTCAAGGAATGTTACGCGTGGAAATTGTCTGTATAATTTTAAGCTAACTGTTAATTTTAATAACAGATTTAAATTCTGTATAAATGTAGGTGCATTAATGAAACGGGGGGTCGATGGGGGCGGTAGCCCCCCTCACATAGAACTAATTGTCACATAAAACTTTTCCGAAGCCAATTTTGAATTGTTTTAACATAAGTTTACATAACACTACTCGTTGTCTTACCTCTTAATCTCCAACCTGTATTTATGGTATTAAATTTTAGGGTAAGAGAAAGTTGTGTGAGTGACACACCAGATTATTAGTTTAGAAAAAGATCTTTCTCCGTTAGCAAAAGTTATGGGCAAGGCTAACAAAATTTTTAAAGCAGTGCTTAAATTCGGCCCAATGTTAAGGAAGGTAATGAATTTAAAGACATCAAAATTGGACATTCTTTTTTTTTCAAAAGTGAAGGAAATAAAGTATATTTTACCAGCCAATTTTAAAATGTTAAGATTTAAACGACTTAGCAGAGGAATCGCCATCCGTTAAATCGTTTCCCAGATTTTTACAGTGTGTCAGTCTCAGTAATTCGTTTTTGAACGTGTCTTTAAGTTTGTGGACATTACATAAAAATTCAAAAGAATGATTATGATTATTCAATAAATTTAATCTCATCTTCAGTGCACTGATCGCCTGATCACCGAAAAGAAAAGAAAATCTATTTTATATTTCTCTTTTGAATTTTCTATAGATTCGTCTACACTTTCATAAGAAAAATTTCATTTTTAAGATTGAACATGATGGCGTGGTGTAGTGAATTCAAAGTTTTTTTTCTACGTCTATTACATTAGCTAATTTTTCAGCTTCTAAGATAAAGTTTTCAAAGGATTCAACTGATCATAATTCTTTAAAAAAAAATAAAAATAAAAATAAATAACAATAATAATAATGAGCTACTTAATAAATTAATGGCTTGGTATGAATCAAAAACTTTTGCTTCACATAGCTTACTTAATCGGATTAATATAATTAAAAATTCTGTGTCAAATGACGATCAAATATAAAAATCTTTAATTATTTTATTGTGCAGTCAGCAGAAAAATTACTGAAGCACACATCCACATTTTTCATGTACAGTCGGTAACAAAAATGTCCGAACATTAGCAAAAATTCCTATGTAAAAAAAGTACGCTTAATACAGTTTTGCTAAATAAATCCTTGTCGAATCCTGTGCTTAGTCAGTGTAAGAACATGATTCGATAAGGATTTATTTAACAAAACCATATGAAGTGTACTTTTTTTACACAGGAATTTTTGCTAGTGTTCGGACACTTTTGTTACCGACTGTACATATATATTTATATATATATATATATATTAGTTTGATCGCTTCTTTTTATCATCAACTTACTTTTTTATAAACAGTATAAGACTAAGATCATGACTGGACAAATATTTACTTAACAAAATAGTATAAGGTGCCCATCTTTTAAGTAGGAATCATTGCTAGTGCTTCAATAATTTTGCTGCCGACTGTAATCAATAAACAACTGCCTCATTTTGAATCATATTATCTATCTCTACACTTTTGTAATTGCTTAATAAAGCATCATGAATATTTTCTAATTTAAGAAATAAAGATATTAGAGATCTATACATTTTTTTCCAATTTCGCAGTAATTCATTAACTACTAAGTTTAATAAATTTCTGCTGCAATGTGCATGAAATGCTCTGAAATTTGTAATCCGAATTTGTCACCTCTCATATTTGAGCAATTTTCATAACCTTGACCTTTCGTATTTTCTAATTTTAACCTTTTTTTTTTTTTTCAACTCTTTTAATAAAACTTTAGACAGTTCCTACTAGATCTTTCAACAGGAAGAAAACCTTAAAAATGTTCATTGAATTTGCATTGAAATGCTGATTGGCCAATGGAAACATACCTTCATCAAAAATTTACCCCCCCCCCCCCCATAAACAAAGCATTGTTTTAAATCTGACATCACTGTTGCCAATTCAAACTCAAATTTTGCCGTGTTTTTACGGACAACTGTAAATGTCACTATCTTATGGCTGAGGATGTCCTAGGACGTTCTTTGATACTTAGGATACACTGATAATGTCCTGTTGAGAAAGGAGACCTCCAAGTAATTCCTACATGCTGAAGAACACTGCTGTAAGACCCTACAATTGGCAAACTCTTGACTTTCTTTAATCAGAGGGCAAAAAAAGCTTGGTAAAATCAGCGGCGAATGTGCATTTCTCCCTTCGCGTCGCGGCTGCGCATACAATACATACTATACAGAACTTACAAGTTTGTCTATTCTTGTTTGTATTTCAAATTATAGGAAAGGGCAGAGAAGCCTGTAAATTCTTGCTATGATTATTGTCTTATTTTTTTACTTATTATTTTTTTTTCTATTTATTTATTTTCTACATTCAATAATCGAAGTATTTTATTTATTTATTTTTTGTAGTTCAACTGATTTTGCCGCCCCTAAATTTTGCCGCCGTAGGCAGTTGCCTACCTTGCCTACCGCCTAGAGCCGGCCCTGTCTTTGGTGATGTTTCACTATACACTGAAAAGATAATTTTAAGAAAACTGAAATTGTTCTTCTGAACTATTTTTGAAATAGTAAAAATTTTTATTTCCCTGAAATATACGTTTTTATCCTCAACAATTCAGTTTCTCAACAGAAAATTGAAATGATAATTTTGAAGCAGTATTCTAGAAAAAAGCGTGGATGGATGGTTGGGTTTTATGTTGCACTAGTGCTGCGCAGATGGGCAATTAGCGACGGTCTGGAACACATCCTAGAGGTGGTCCGGAGACATGCCATCACAATTTTGATCCTCCATGGAAGGGACGGCTCTCCCCAGAAGTATAATTTTTGATGGGAACATGGAGGACATTGCGGCCACGACAGATTTCACGTGCACCAGCCACCATTAGTGTACACGACGGTCTTTGGCCGGCTCGAGTACTGAACCCGCAATCTTCCAATTACGAGGCCGGCGCTCTACCGACTGGGCTACCGCGGCCCTGATTGATAACTGGACATTTGTGTTTGTTTCGTCTTGTATAACCGCCAGTAATTTTATCGAATTGTTTTAATTTTAATTTTTAAATATTAGCACCTTTCATACATATCATTTTGTGAAAATAAGGTTCATTTAACACTCAAAGTGTTAACACTCTAAAACACTATAAAATTAAAATGACACTCATCGGAAAAGTAAAATTTACCGAATTGTATCACACATACAATTATTGATTTCTTGTATTTTTTCATAAGAAATTTCTGTCTTTTATATGCAAAAAAAGTGTATTATGAAAGATACATTATGATCAAAATCTCCAATAATTTTTAATACAAATATTGACAATATTTTTACTATTGATTTAGTCACAAAGAGCTAGTTTAATGAAATTGGTTTCTATGCTATGAAATATTTTCTTTTCAATTAGAAATGTCAACATAAAGTTCGAAATAGATATGAACAAAGAACAAATAATATTCTATATCAGAGAAAATTCTTAACCAGGAAATGAAATCATTACAAAACAGTACTGAAAGAGAATTTTCGCTTTTATTTGAAAGATTTCACCAGATGCTATTTGTACTGTATTGATATCGGGAGGAAATCTGTAGATAAAAAAGTACAAGAAAATAAAGCGGAAGGATTTAGTATATATAGCTATTATATTATTATTATTTATACAGTATAGATATCCCATTGTTTGTGTGTGTGTGCAAAGGTTTTATTTACACACTTGTTTCTCCGTTTCCTACCCTAGCTGGTAAAAAGCCCTTTAAATTAAAATATAATAAGTTACATTGCTCAGCATGAAAATTGTTCCAAAACCTTTTTGACAAATTCTTATGTAAATTGACTTCCTGAATCCGAATATGGCGGCCTTTTTGTCCAACCACCCACCGTTTTTCGGGGACATCCCCTTATTTTTACAGCTTTTCGGTAATTTTATGGCTATAAGTTTGATTTATAGTGGAGAAAAGAAATATTTTAATTGTTAAATATCTTCTGAAGGCCTAAATAGGTAAAAAATTCTATGACATGAACATTTGCAGGAAGGGGAAGATTTGGGGGGGGGGATTTGCCACTGAAATTATAAGCTACATTTATTATATTTTATCAATCAATTATTATACGTTATATATTTTTTATTTTTAAGAGTTAAAGTAATTATTTTCCACTCTCCAAATCAAATTCATGGCCATAAAATTACCGAAGAGCGATAAAAATTGGGGCAGGAGGTGACGTCCCGAGAAAACGGTGGGTGATGGGGCAAAATGGGGTCATATTCGAATTTAGGAGGTCATTTTACATAAAAATTAGCAGGAATGGTATCAGGGCTCAATTTTTTTTTTTTTTTTGATAGCTTAGTGTTATTATACTGAGGGGGCTGTTCACTGCTAATGAAGCTGTCTGGAACAACTGAAGCCTCCCCGGAGAAGTCCCCAATACTTAAGGGTTCCCCAGAAAAGTCCACCCCGCCGGACCTTTATTGAGAGGAATTAAAAAAAAAAAAAAAAAAAATAATAATAATACAAAGGTCGCCAAAGCAGAGCTCTCACGCGACAGAGGGCGACATTATGACAAATGAAAATGATGACCGCCGGAGCTTGGCTCGAAGCGACAAAAAGCTAATTAAAAAGAGAGTTCATTGATAGATAACTAGTGTTTTAGTAGTTTATTTTAGCAGTCTATTTTATGATTTTTAAGGAGACAAATGCTTATATAAGAAGGTTGGGAAAGAAGGAGAGAGAAAAAGAAAAAAAAATATGAAAAATTGTAATTTTTTTCTTATTACGAATTGGAAAGGGTCACTATTTGAGAGAGAGAGAGAGAGAGAGAGAGAGAAGATTCGATATTAATTGATTACGTTAGCGATTTTCAGTAGCAAATTGTAGATTTAAAAAAGTTTTAGCCGAAGGAGGACAGGAGAGAATATTGTCTTAGATAATTATTGGGCCTTGCATAGGGATTTAGAATGTGCTATTAGGAGATTATGCAAGAGAAGCAGGAGAAATATGCATGAGCCGGTGTCCTCTCTTCTCTAAACATAATAAATTATTGTTTTATATGAAATATGACACCCGCCAAAATTGGTATTGTAATTTTAAAGACAGATATAGTATAATTACTCGATTTCGTCCGCCTATCGGTCGATATTTCTAAATAAATCTATTTTCGAATTCGGTGCATGCAATCAAAAACAGTGGCTAAATGTAGTGATGAAGATCCAATAATAAAGAAACAAATATATAAAATTTAACTGGGTTGTTTTTTTAATGAAAATGATGAAATTCGATTAATGAACGGCGATAAATTTGGCGGTTTTTAGTAGTCGAGAAAATAAATTACCAAATCGCCAAGTTAGGTCCTTTAGCATCTTACATCTACACTGTTAAAAATTTCAGTTCAAGGTTGAACCAAAATTCGGTACTACGGAAGCTGCACTATGCTAGATTGAACCATGTAATACAGTAGCTGCAACTATGCGATGGTAGAAAGCTATAAAATATGCTTTAGTACTTCTTGTTGAAAAAAGCACAAAATCATGGTAAAAATCACCCCATCTAATGGTTACAACAACTATAGTACCAGACTTTGGTAGAACCAAGTACCAAATCATGGTAAAAGGTTTCACCATCTCATGGTTTCAGCTACTGTAGTACCATGTTTTGGTTCAACCTAGGACAAAATTTTTAACAGTTTCTTTTAAATTACCTTTTAGACTTATTTTTCTTTTTTCAAATCAAGGATAAAATTTATTTTTTCTCAGTACACAATTGTTGCAATTGTGACGTAAATTTTTTCTGCTAAATCATCCTTTTCCCCAATTATATTCGTTTCAAGGATTAAAAAAAAAAAAAAAAAAAAAAAAAAATATTTTCTTTATTGCAATAAATTATTTCAACAATCGCATTAGTTTCAAGAAACTTAGGTTTTAATTTTTGAGAAGATAACACTGTTTACTTGAACCTTTTGTATATACGCAAATCTGTCGATATAAAACCAGTCAAGGAATCTAATTAAGAAACTTTCTAAACCAATTATATCTGACAGTCTAAACCAATTAAAAAATCGTCTTTACTTGATGCTCGAGTGATGAACTAATGCCTACAACTTTTAAAACTGGCTATTTTCCCTATTTTTTGTATTTATACTAGATCTTAATAATTTTATTGGAAACATTTCATTTTGGTTTTTAACTATTTGGTACTGTCAAATATATTTATTTTGACAAAGTTGGCATTTCTTTAACGTCCTATTAAAAATATGCATTAACCCCTTACCGGGCGCTGTCCTTGCCGCGAGAATGCAATTATTAAGTCCCAATTGCAAAAACTCACTCGAGAATATTTTTAGCAACATTTTTCTTTTATAATATAACGGAAAAAGTAATTTATTTCGTACGTTTTGGTGACAATCTAAGTTAAATGAGAGTCATTTCCTTGCGCGTCAAAGGGTTAATATTAAAATGATACTCATTTACAAAATACTGTTTAATAAATTGCATTACACATATAATAATGGCTTTCATACTTTCTACACAATGTTTATTTCTTCCAAAAAGAGTATGGAGAGAAGTGTCAGTTTAAAATATCTATATTTTTTATTATAATAATATTTTTATTATGCAGATTTAATCTCTAAAATTTATCAAATTTATATTCGTAATAGAAGGTATATTAAAAAGTTACTTCAATAGATTTGGTTTCTACAGCATGAAATGCGTTTTATTGTGTAAAGAAAGTCGATATTAAGTTTCAAACAGATAAAATAAGAACAAAAACAAATACTAGTCTGTATCAGAGAAAAATCTTGAAATTGATTTTGTAACAATATATATATATATGGAAAAAATTTCCAGGAAGTGGAATCACAACAAAATAGAAACACATACTAATAATTCTGAAAAAGAATTTTTGATTTTACTTGAAAAGTTTTATCAGGTGGCATTTGTAGTGATATCCGGTGGATTTCTGGAGATAAAATGCTGCACCAGAAGATAAAACAGAAGGCTCCAATATCTATTTATCTCCTTTTTTTTATTATATATACTTATATATCATACAATTTAAAACATTTTATTATTACTAATATTATTGTTATTGTTATTATTTACTTACTTATTAATATATATATATATTATAAATAATGGGGCACTGTTACAATATGTATATCAATCAATGTTAAATTTCGGGATCATATTTTTGCACAGTTAAAATAAGTTATAACAGGGATATGTGTTATTTAAAATCATAAGAAAAGCAATTTTGCTCAATCGGATGATAGTAATAGAAAGTAGGACAAAATTCAATCCTTAGATTTGACCCCACTCACATAAACAACATATTAATTTAAATAAAAACCGATTTAAAAAAAAAAAAAAAAAAAAAAAAAAAAAAACACCAGTTTTTAATAAAAATAATTGAAACCCATTCAAGAATGGTCGGAGGTATTATTCTGATCATCAATACATACAATTTGTCAAACATCTTAGTAAGTATATCACAATAAATATAATCAATGGATTTCATTTTAGCGAAGAGAAATTACGGTTATTTTCAAACCTACTATATTTTGACAAGTTAAAATATTAATCATAGAAATAAATCTTCATTTCTTAGCCAAGTAATTTGTCATTTTAATTCAGTAAATGTTTTAACTACTTTTTACTTTCATTTATAAACAAGTCGACTTGACATTTGTTATCTGTAATCAGTTAAATTAGAATCGTAGAACTAATAATTTAACTTATCTTTCCTTTCTTTTCTAAGGGAAAGGAAAAAAAAAATGTTTTGATTATCTTTTCTAATTCCATTCAGCTTATAATAAGGTGATTTATCATTTTCATTTAGTTAGAATATTATTAATTATAGAATTTAAAATAAGATAAAATATAAAGTCTTTTGTTGACATTTTGAACAATTCCGATGTTTAAACATTTCATTAAGTAAATGTTTATGGATTTTTTAAATTTATTTAATTTATATTTTTTTATTTATTTTTTTAATTCTGTATTAATTTACTGCTCTTTAATTATTATGTTTACTGTGTAATTTTCTAGATCTTACACATGATTTGCTAATTATTTGCAGTTTCACAAAGAACCAAAATTGAACAATTGATTTAGGAGCGATTTAAAATAAATCGTTTGATTGAAGTGCGAATCAATAAATTCTAACGGCAATTTATGTCATCCGTTAGAAATAGTTATCAAAGTTCAATCCAGGTTTATAAAAGGGTACCCAATTTTTGAACTTTATAAACAATTTGTGAAAAAGTGTAAGCAAAATTACAAAAATTAAAAATGCTCTCTGAACAATTAACTGCAATGTACGAAGCAATTTATTCAATTTTGAAATACATTTTAAAGATTGAAAAAACTGAACAGTAGTAAAATAAATATAGATGTGGGTTGGGTAAATAGCTAAATAGTGGATTTTCAAATCATTCTCTAATAGGATAATAACAATATTACACTGGGAGTAACCCAAATTATCACGAGAGTTAGAATTATGAAATATCAAAAGAATCAGAATTTGCTTTAAACTAGTGGATCTGCAGATCAGGAGCCTCAACGTCCTATTTGCATCAGACATTATTCAATAGGTCATTTTTATTTATTCCTTATTACATAATAGTATATATTGATTAGATCGACTTGTTACCATAATCAGATACATTCCTGAGGGGGCGACAGCCCCCCCCCCTCAACACCCCGCTGTACCTCTCTTTTTATACCTATTTGTATATCATATAAAGTGTTACGGAATTGTAAATAATTGCATTTATTTTTGTATAAATTCTTTCAAAGGGGCTTAGCAAGTCGATAAAATGCTAATTTTGGGCATTTCTAGTCGTTTTATCGTTAAAATAGCCTAATTTTCCTTTAAAAACGCATTAAAAAGCTCCTATAAGGAAAGAATTGGATTTGGCGCCAAATTTGGCGACTGTTTCCAAGCTTGGCGATTTTTTTTAGCGACCTTGGCAAGAAAATTCTTATTAGGGATATACCAAATATGGAAGCTCTAATTTCATTGGCTGATGAGATACGAGAATTTTCCAGAACAGTCTGTTTTCGATAGAATAGTATAAAAGGAGCATTTTTTTAGCCGAGGCGTCCAATCTCAGATCTGTGTCAGTTTCGTCAAATGCTTGCTTTGCTTTGAGCCTCTTTGAAGGAGACTTGCTTTATGTGATGTTGATAAACAGTTTGTACTGTTGTTTTGCTGTTAACGGCTGTTGTTTAAGCTATGTTTACTGGTTGAATTGAAGCTGATGCTTGGTTTATAGACCTGTATTTTTCTGGAACTTTCTGTGAATAAATCACTGAATTTTTGCAAGTTTCGCCTTTCATTCTCGGACAACTTACGAACCCCCCAAGTATGCAACAATATTTAGTTTTTATAAACGACGGTCTTGTATTATTTCCCCGAAATTCATAAATACCAAATTTCATAACTATCGAATTTCACAAAAAAAAAAAAAAAAAAATTACATAGCATATCGGAAATATTTTGCGTAAACTTTAAACTAATTATCAATTCTATGCCCACAATTTTCAACAGCAAAACATGCTTTTAAAATTCTAATAAAATTTCATTATATTTGATGGGGTATAACCATATTAAAATACGCTTTTAAGAAATACCGACAATAGACCGTAATAGTACGAAATTCCTTTATGATCCCGGAAAAGTAGCCACAGTCATTATAAACGCCAATAATAAGAATAAACCTAATCTTATATATTTTATCTACAAAAAAGACACTTAAAATGTACAAAAAAGCCAAGCTCAAAGAAAGAGAATTGATTAAAGTTGTGTCTAAAAAGGGTGTGATATCAAATTCCCAAGCTTACATTCAAATACTTATTTAATATTCCCTTTTAACTAAATTTTCACATGTGAATCAAGTGCCTTATGATATGTTGATAGAAATCCTTCTTTCCTGTACTAAATACATCATAGCGTGTTTCTGAAAAATATTATTATTTTTATTTATGTATGATGGGCTTGGCGGCCATCTTTCAAAGTTTTACGTTAGTTTGAATTCTATAAATCTCATCAATTATAGGATGAGTTGGTTGATTGGTTGGTTAATTGAGTTTTATATCGCACTAGTGCTGCGCAATGGGAAATAATTATAGGATGGGAGGATGGGAGTGCGCCAAACTTAACACTGTTAAAACTTAAATTGATTCAACTTGTGTGCTTAACGGGGCTTTTGCGATGTTTTTAATGCATTTTTTTTTTCTTTTTTAATCTGAATATTTCAACCCTTGTTGAATGGAATAACCATATTATTTTTACGAGATATTTATTCCAAGAAGCTAAATTCAAATTGGTAAATATAACGGGGGGTGGAAGCTTCTATACTCCCCCCTCTCCTTCATGTTTTTACGTTAATTTAAATTTTTATATTCTTTATTCCCGGCATTTATAGGATTGAAGTGCACTTAATACTAAATAATTATAAGAAATCATGTTATCGAAATATTTCCGTCTCTGCTGAATGGAATAGCAAAATTAATTTTATATGAGATATATTTTAAGAAACTTCTTTCAAATTGTGTGAATGTTTATTCATTACTTGAAAGATGGCCGCCAAGCCCATCATACATAAATAAAAATAATAATATTTTTCAGAAACACGCTATGATGTATTTAGTACAGGAAAGAAGGATTTCTATCAACATATCATAAGGCACTTGATTCACATGTGAAAATTTAGTTAAAAGGGAATATTAAATAAGTATTTGAATGTAAGCTTGGGAATTTGATATCACACCCTTTTTAGACACAACTTTAATCAATTCTCTTTCTTTGAGCTTGGCTTTTTTGTACATTTTAAGTGTCTTTTTTGTAGATATCATTTATTTTTTACTTTCTTCTATATGTAATATAGAGAAAGTATTGGATTCGTAAAAATTTTCGACCTCGGGTTTTTGATGGATTTACACGTTTTGAGAGCTGTAGAATACGATTTGACTATTTTTAGAAAATGTCTGTCCGTCTGTCTGTCTGTGTGTGTGTGTGTGACAAAATTTTGTGGCAACTGTATCTCAGGAACTACTGCACAGAATTTCATACAAATTGGTATGTAGTTGCACCTTGACATAAATTAGTGCCTATCAACTTTTGGTAAAAATTGTCTTACAGGTTGCGTTGTCATCCCGCTTTTTCTAAATTTTTAACATGGTGATATAGGACAAAATTTTGTATAAATGTGCTTAAAGAGAATTATTTTTTAGTAATCATTATGAAATTTACAATAATTATTTATAATAGAGATAGTCAACTGGGAAAATTTTTTTGTACGTGTAGGAGCCACGCCACCCCCCCTGGGGGGGAGTCCCCCCTCGAGGGGAGTAAATTTTCAAGATGGGAGTAAATTTTCAAGATCTTTCGAAAGGTCTCATCAATACCTTTAAAACGAATGGTTGAACTATAAATCTGTGATAATTTAAAACAAAGTTATCGATTTTTTTTACTTTTAACAAAAAAAAAAACACTTTTTTACTTTTAACAAAAATCGTATTTTTTTTAAAAATATTGTTACTGGTTGAATATGTATTACTTTTAACAAAAAAAAAAAAAAAAAAAAAAAAAAAAAAAAGAAAAAAAAAATCGTAATATATATATATATATATTTTTTTAATATTGTTACTGATTGAATATGTATATAGGAAAATATAGAAGAAAGTCTTGTGGTGGCCACAACATACTAGTTTTAAATAGTTTTTATATTTACTGGAATTAACCTGATACTTTACATCAGATATGTCCTGGATTTCAACTCAGCTTTCGTGCGATGTTGTTCTTTGCGTTAAATTGTATTACAAAGTTTTCTTTGCGTTAAACTTTCAATAATTCTCGTTGCTAGACATTATCCATGGGTTTTCTATGCAGACTAGTATGTCGTGTCCGTCACAAAACTTTCTTCTACATTTTCCTATACATATTAACGCAGCACAAATTATTTATTATTTTTTTCATTATGAATGCTGAATATTATCAACTCAGAGAGGTATTGTTGCACAAAATGTCCAACGGAAGTAAATTTTCACCATGCAGATGGCATCCTTTCAGTTCTAAAAAAAAATTGTAGTATATGAGCTCCACTTATCGGCCGATAGGCATCGAGATTGAATCAGCATAATGTCTTATAATGGCCTTTTCACATATTAAGTTTTGTTTCATTATATGCAACAGAACCTTTCCTTAAATTGCGAAAATCGCTGTATAGCAGCGCCACATGTTGAGATATTGGTACAAAAGTTGATAAGCACTATAATTTGTAACAATGTAAATTTATTTGTAAATTTATGCAATTCCATGTATTAGTTACTCAGATATAGCCTTCTCTGAAATTGCGGCAATCACTGTATAGCAGCACCATGTTGAGCAATTGACACCAAATATTGATAAACGCTATTATACATCAAGGTTCAATTGCATATAAATTTATATGTAATTCTGAGCAGTAGCTCCTGATATCTAGTTGGAACAAAACTTTCGCCACACACATAGAACACACACACGCAAATAGAAATTTTCTAAAAATAGTCAAATTGTTTTCAGGAGCTGTTACAACGTGTAAATCCATTAAAAACCGAAAGTCGAAATTCATTTCAATAAAATGACAAGCGAAGCGGGCAAAGCCTGCTAGTAATACTATATAGAAGGAAGTAGGAATCTTTATGCATCATAATTATCATTGCCAGATTGAATTGAAGGATATTAAAATTGGATACTATATCGTGTACTGACTTTCTTATTGTAAGGTATGAAAAATATTAAAAAATCAGCAATTCAAGCTATCCGCGTTTGTAATGATCGATAGATGGCGCTCTCTGAACACTGCAGTTGTTAGTAAATATAACAGCCACGTGTAATTATTATTCTTTCTCCGCCATTTCATCATGGAAAGTCGATTGCATAATATGAGGATATGCAGTGGTGTGATAATTTCACCTTAGCTCACCAGAGGGCGAGCATTTCATTACAATCGCGGATAGATTTGAAACAAATGTTATTCAAAAATGTATTCATTTCTATTTTCAGGGATATAAAATTTAAAATTGTACAAAATAATAAAAGCAAAGATTCTTTGGTTTAAAAAATAACTTATAAAAAGAAAAAGCAGCTCAATTTGAAATTTATATTTTTCGGGTAAACTGAGATGAAGCAATTTCATATTTGGCGATTTATGTCTCTTTGGCGATATTTAACAGTTTTTCAGCAATTAAGATAGGAAATTTTGATTTTTAAAAGCTAAATTTTATAAAAGTTCCTAGATTAAGTAATTGTCTATCTGAAAAACCAGTTTTGAAAGAATTCTGCACATTTATGAATTCTCTAGCTTGTTTTAAAAAAAATTTCTTGAAGAAGAAATTTTTTCAAAAAGTTGTCAAAACATCTAATTTTACGCTAAATTGAAAATGCTCCCATTTTTACTTTCTTCTATATGTAATATAGAGAAAGTATTGGATTCGCGAAAATTTTCGACCTCCGTTTTTTGACGAATCTACACGTTTTGGGATGTCCTGAACACGAATTGATAGTTTTTAAAAAATGTCTGTCTGTGTGTCTGTCTGTCTGTCTGTCTGTGTGTCTGTATCATTTTTTTGTGGACGCTGTATCTCACGAACCAATGAATGAAATTTAACCAAACTTGGTATTTTGTTGCACCCTGACATGAACTGGTGCCCATTAGATTTGGGGATCAATAGCTCAACAGGTGGCGCTGTGATCGCATTTTATAGGACAAAATTCCGTATAAATGGGCATAATGAGAGTTATTTTAAACTTGTGATTGTAAAATTAATATGAATTATTGATAATAGTAGTAGTTAACTAGGAAAAAAAAATTGTGCATGGGGGGCATCGGTTCCCCCTGGGGGGGTTGAATTTTGAAGATGGGTATCATTCGAAAGATCTCGTCAATACCTTTAAAACGAATGGTTGAACCATAAATCTGTGATAATTTAAAAGAAAGTTATCGATTTTTTTTACTTTTAACAAAAAAAAAAAAAACTTAGAAAAAAAAAATCGTATTTTTTTTTTTTTTTTTTTTTTTTTTTTTAAATATTGTTACTGATTGAATATGTATAGGAAAATATAGAAGAAAGTCTTGTGGTGGCCACAACATACTAGTTTTACTTATAAACTTAGAAAGTTCGTTTTCATCTCAAATTAAAGATCTCGTTGATACGAATATTTTACTTTTTGTTTCATTTTACTGCGATATTTGGTTCGTCCAATATTTAAAACTTTACGGAACAAAAATTTGCCGATTTAACATGGGAAAGTTGGTTTCTGTATAATAAGCATTTAACGATCTTGGGTTATTTCTGTCGATTTTATTATTGGCGCGTTCTGCTTTGTGTTAGTGGTAGTTTGTTTGTTTTGCTTTTCTCTGAGCTTGGCTTGGCAAAACGACAGTTTCTGCTTGATAAATGTGAATGTCTGTGAATTTATTTGACTGAGTTTCACGCCAAAACTGCTCGACGGATTTCGATGAAATTTGTAATGGAGATAGCTTATACCCTAACTTACAAAGTTGGCTGCCTTTTATTCCGAAATAAAACTCTTTTTTTGTGATTTTTATGCATAAAACAGCAATTTTGTAAACTAATAATAGCAAAAAATTAGCCATTTAAATTTTATTCATAATTTAATTGTTGCCAAAAGAAAAGAAAAAAATACGAGTTTATTTTTTTTTCCAACAGGAAAATAAATACATTTATCTAAACGTGAACAATAAAAAATTAAAAAATCTATATAAATAAAGAGAAGTGTCTGTGTGTGTGTCTGTCTGCTCTCTGGTGCTCACACTATTGATCGCAGCGCTTCCAAATTTGGCATATAGGTACCTGGGACACTGCAGGTGTGCACCTCATCGATATTTTTTCGAATTTCGAATTTGAATTTTTTAAATTAATGTTTTTTCGATTTTAAATATTGGTTTTAATGCTTCATTTTTCATAAATTTAATTATTTTGCTTCAATCGTCTGCGTATCTTAGCAACGGCTATTACGCAACTTATTTTTATTTACTACATTCATTTGAAGGCGATTTTTTTTTTTTTAATTTGTTATATTTATTGAAAACTAGCAGGCTACGCCCGCTTCGCTGGTCACTATATTTAAATGAATTTTCGAAAGAATTGAATTAATATTTATTTTTTTACGCCGCATTATAGACAAACAAAAAAAAAAAAAAAAAGAAAGAAAGAAACTGAAATTGCACCAAAGCTTGCTTCGGGTACCCGCTGTCTACGGCAGCTCTTTTCCCGCCCGCACTGCATCAGGTCTAGGTCTCCTATGCCTGCAGGGAGATCTTTCCCGGGCACTTCAATCTGGATATTTATCGACGACAGGGGGGATTTGCTACTATTTAAGAACTACGATTTTAAAGATGACTGTATCTCAGCATCTATTATATATTTTAGTTTTGAACCATGTATTTTATAGCCCATGCTATTTACACTATATTACGATTTGATTCCGAGCAATGTAATAAAATAAAATAAAAAGTAGATTAATATATATACGTATATATATATAAACAAATAAATTTTAAGCAATTTAATACTTTTTACTATGTATCATATACCATTTTCCCCGATAAATACAGTAAATAAAAAAAATGAATAAATAAAAGTTTTTTCTTTTAAAGGAATTAATTAAAAAATGAAAAATAAAAAGTTCTACTATAAAAAATTAAACATAACTGTTATAAATACGTTTTTAAATTTAAGACCCATTATACTTAATTTTTTCTACTGCATTACAATTTTATTTTCAATAAATATAACAAAAAAAAAAAAAAAAAAAAAAAAATTCTTTAACAAAGAATATTGAGACATTATAAAGTCTTTAGTGAATTACTTTTTTAAAATTAAAAAACAATTACATACACATGCATTAAAATATAACATTATTAAGCATATTAAATAATTATTTAAATTTTAAAAGTAAAATTCAAAGTTTTAATTTGTTTGGAAATTTTTCAAAATGTTCTACCCTTGCTAACTTTAGACTATATCTTACAAAAATTATAGTCTTAAGAATTTATAGACATTCAAATCTATCTATATCTATTCATTTTTTTCCCCTTCAATTTAGTCTTTGAAACATAACTTTAAATTTTGAAAAACCTAAAATTCACATGAGTCAAAGTTGTACCTTGGGGGGGGGGGGGGGGACTCATGTCAAAGTTGGGCCTTGAGGGGACTCATGTCAAAGTTGGGACTGGGGGGGACTCATGTCAAAGTTGGGCCTTGGGGGCAGTGGCGTAGCGTAGGTTTGGAGCGCCCGGGGCAGTCCAAAATTATGCGCCTCTCTCCTTCTGGTGATGGTGTAAGTGTTAGAGCAAACTGACTGTGTAAGAATCCCAGGCCTGCATAGATTGCCGTCAAGGGGCTGTCTTTCTAAGAGATCCTATCCCGCATTCTCGCAAGTTTCAGTGAAAACCACGAAAAAATTAGAACTGCTAAGTTGCCGAGTACGACCCGAGTTCGAATCGGGCACTTCCTTTCTCCTAGCTTCGACAGACCTTCTCGGATATTAGTGGCTTTCGTCCGAGATTATGGAGTTAAATATGTACAGAGAAAAAACTATATATATAAATGATTCAAAAGCTATTTATAAATTCGCAATTTGTTCATAAAATACAATTACTTCCTTTCCAGTCGTCAATACTTTCCTTTTTCATAATTATAAAAAATTACATCTTTGTTATCTATGAATAAAAAGGTTTCCAAATAGTAAGAAAAGAAAAAAAAAGTACCTTATAAAACAAATAAGTTATTTCCATACAGTTAGAATTATAGCTGAATCATTACATAAATTACACTGTCAAAATATGTAAATCTTTTTCAATTGGAAATATTGATACTGTCAGTTAGTCTTTCTTTGATCATCGTTGAGCGTTTATATGTATTTTATTAATTTAATTTTTAAAAGCTTCTATCATCTTGCATTGTTAATAGTAATTCTTAAGGGAATTGATAATAAAACAATAACATAACATTAATTTAACTTTTTTGAAGCTTTTATTCAGCTATTCAGGGTAATAAATTTAAAAGTATCGTCGTAGAAATACTCAATTCTGAATAGACTTCTTTAAATAAAGTGATAAGTCGTCTAACAAAATGTCATAAGTATGACGTTTAAGTCAAAATATTTGAAACATAAATGCTGGATATATCGAGCAATTTTGTACATCTAACGAAGTTTGAACATACAGAAAACCTAATGACTCATAAAGTGTATTAATTTCTGTTGACTTTTTTTTTAGTTGCTTGGTTACTAAACGTTTTAAGTTTTTCCCGAATAAAATATACTATTCACAAAGTAAGGATAATACTATGAAGAACTGACATAGAGGCTATAACAGTATAGAAACTCTTTGCATGTAAAATGCATTAAAAAAGGCTATTATTTACACATTGTCTTTTAAATATCTCAGTTTCTTGAGATCGAAGCTCGTTTAATTTTTTTTCGTTTGTGAGGGCAATCTCTATGCAGCATTCAACAATAATCTGCTAATATATTAACATTCCATCGACTCTGATACCCCCTTTACATTTCTCGATGACTTAAGGAAATGCCTCCCTTCCTTCACTCACATCGTCTAGATTTTTAGGGAAATAAGTGAGATGGGAGTTGAAAAAGTAGAGTTTTAAACTCATTTCTGTCAAAAAAAAAATCTGTCAAAAAACCGTATGGGATGGAAATTTTTGAATATTCTTTTCTTAATCAGCATCTAGAAACACGTCACATCTCATCGCAAACCTGTATTATCGATATCAGTATTTTTTTTCTGATCAGTACTATGTTACAGAATACTTAATAGTTCAGACTCGAAAATTACGCAGAACCTTCTCAGCCTTTTCCATTATTTCTACAGCAGAAGGAGGCCCCACCAGTAGCTGAGTGGTTCTACTCTCGAACAGTGGCGTCGCCAGAAAAAAATTCAGGAGGGGGCAAACTTCAAATTGCAAAATTTCAGCATGCTTTTACAAATTCAAATGATTGATTAGTTGATTGAAGTGATTAAGAAAGCCAGTGTGTGTAAGCATTTAAAATAGGACAATTTCTTATACATGTAATTTAAGCTACAACATTTTGCATATAGAAATTATACAACTTATTCTAAACCAAGACTAATCCGGAAAATGTATTGTTGAGTCGATTTAAAATCTGTTTGCAGGAAAAAGTTGGAGACAACCTATAAATGCAAGTCGAGTGGATTTGACTCTAATTGGCTCTATGACATAAATTTTATTTGGTTATTTAAATTCTAATGACACAGTTTTAAAGTTTTAATTGTAATTTTTTTAAATAATTATTTATTTTTGAATTTTCCAGGAGGGGGCAAATGCCCCCTCTTGCCCCTATGTGCCGACGCCCATGCTCTCGAAACTGGTAGACAGGAAGTAACGGATTTGATTTCAAGTCGCGGTCGTCGACCTAACTATTCGGAGTTTTCCGTGGTTTTCTCTGACACTTGCATATATAAAGACTAAGTTCCCTTAGAAACACCTTCATAGAGGGCCTCTCATCCAGGTCATTGTCAATCGGCCTTGCTTTCAAACACCAAAGATCATCTACAACAAAGTGTGAATAATTTAAAGACCTTGTATTTGCAGCTTGTTCTGAAGTTCCTGGAACCTTATACACTAAGATAAACTCTGCCTTTTATCTTTACGATTTTTATTATAGTCGTATCTATTGTTTAGAATCATGACAAAATTTATCTGTACAATATTTATTATTAAAAAAAAATAATAATAATATGAAATTTATTTGCAATCGCTCAAAAGGTGGTGCTGTTGTACCGTGCTCTTCTGGATTTTGTGATAGTTATATAATTTAGCACCTATGGAATGAAACTGTATCAAATTTTATATATAAGGTTTTTAGTATTTTTTTTCTTTGGTCAATTTTTAGTAGAAATGTTTATTTATATTAATAAATAAAAATGATAAAGAATGTCGCTATCAAAATCTGATTGTAAAAAACTACCCATTTATGGATTTGGAAATTTCAGCGCCTCTTTTCAGCAATCATCTTGTTAACAACCGGCAGATGATGACCCTTTTATATGAATTTCTGAACTAACAAATTACAGACGCAAAGGGTCCAGTATTTGACTATAAGGTAGGCTTTTGTTATATTGATCAGTATATTAGCGCTTTATGGACGCGAAATAAGAAGGGCCGCTTACAGTCATTGCCATACTATGAATGTATAGAGGCGTAGAGCTCAACGTCCAGTAGAAACTTTGACAACAGTGCTCGGCCAATTTATGAATATAAGATGTAAAAATGAGAGGAGAGTTCATTTAAAGTAGCGTCCACATTATAATAATCACAGGGGGAATAATTTAAAGCTATGATGCGCATAAATTTTTTTCATTTTCATCAAGAAACCTATGGTTAGCCAGAGATAATTTTAGAAGGGTATAATAAAATTGTAAAAATTCAGAAATTTATCACAATAATAATTTTTAGTTTTTAGAAAAGCAGTATTTGGCGCCCCCTAAAATTTTGCGCCCGGGGCAAGCGCACCCCTTGCCCCCCGCACGCTACGCCACTGCTTGGGGGGGACTCATGTCAAAGTTGGGCCTTGAGGGGACTCATGTCAAAGTTGGGCCTGGGGGGGACTCATGTCAAAGTTGTGCCTTGGGGGTACTCATGTCAAAGTTGCGCCTTGGGGGGGACTCATGTGCCTTGGGGGGGACTGATGTCAAAGTTGTGCCTTAGGGAGGGGACTCATGTCAAAGTTGGGCCTTGAGGGGACTCATGTCAAAGTTGGGCCTGGGGGGGACTCATGTCAAAGTTGTGCCTTGGGGGGGACTCATGTCAAAGTTGAGCCTGGGGGGGACTCATGTCAAAGTTGGGCCTTGGGGGGACTCATGTGAAAGTTGTGCCTCGGGGGTACTCATGTCAAAGTTGTGCCTTGGGGTGGGACTCATGTCAAAGTTGCGCCTTGGGGGGGGGACTCATGTGCCTTGGGGGGACTGATGTCAAAGTTGTGCCTTGGGGAGGGGACTGATGTCAAAGTTGTGCCTTGGGGGGACTCATGTCAAAGTTGTACCTTGGGGGGGACTCATGTGCCTTGGGGGGGACTCATGTCAAAGTTGTGCCTTGAGGAGGGGACTCATGTCAAAGTTGTGCCTTGGGGGCACTCATGTCAAAGTTGGGCCTGGGGGGGACTCATGTCAAAGTTGTGCCTTGGGGGGGAACTCATGTCAAAGTTGTGCCTTGGGGGGGGACTCATGTCATAGTTGTCCCTTTGGGGGACTCATGTCAATGTCATTTTGAAAAGATTTTGATGAAATTCTGGCAAAAGCAAAATTAAGTTTAGGACGGAGGGCTATTAGTTTTTTTTTTCTTCCCAATTATAACATCGCTTTCAAATTATTCAATTTTAATTTTCGATAAATTTTAGATTTCGATAAATGTCCAACTATCGAAAAATGATTTCGACAAATGTTCAACTATCGAAAACGAGAACGCGAAAATCGCTGTCTGAGACTAATAGGCCCTCAGTCCTAAAAAAAAAATCGCCTTTAAATGAACTTCTATATAAATAAAGAGAAGTGTCTGTGTATGTGTGTGTCTGTGTGTGTGTGTGTGTCTGTCTGCGCTCTGGTGCTCACACTACTGATCACAGAGCTTCCAAATTTGGCATATAGGTACCTGGGACCCTGCAGGTGTGCACATCATCGAGATTTTTTCGAATTTCGAATTTGAATTTTTTAAATTAATGTTTGTTCGATTTTAAATATTGGCTTTAATGTTTCATTTTTCATGAATTTATTCTTCGATTGTTATCGTCTGCGTATCTTAGCAAGGGCTATTATGCAATTCATTTTTTATTTAATACATTCATTTGAAGGCGATTTTCTTTTCTTTTTTTTCCTTATTATTATTATATTTATTGAAAATCAAATGGTAATGCAATAGAAATAAATTGTTACGTTTATGTATAAATTTCATAGTGTACAAACTTTTTATTTTTTCATTTTTTTCTAATTAATTCCTTTGAAAGAAAAATCTTTTTATTATTATTATTATTATTATTATTATTATTATTATTTATAATATTTATTGGGTGAAAAAAAATGGTAGTTCATATTTATAGTAGAAAGGATAAAGTGATTAAAATTCGTCTTTAATGTATTTAATTCCTTTTAAAAGAAAATCTACTTTTTTATTTTATTTTATTGCACTGGTCGGAATCAAATCGTATTATAGTGTAAATAACGGGGCTATAAAACACATGGTTCAAAAACTAAAATATATAATAGATGCTGAGATACAGTCATTTTTAAAATCGTAGTTCTTAAATAACAGAAAATCCACAAGTCGTCGATAAATACCCAGATTGAAGTGCCCGGGGAAAACCTTTCTATAGACAGTGGGGAACTGTACCCGATGCAGTACGGGTAGAAAAAAGAGCTGTCTTAGGCAACGGGTACCCGAAAAAGCAAGATCTAAAGCGATTTCAGTGTTTATTTTATTTATTTATTTATTTTAAGTTTTTATTTGTAATGTGATGTAAAAAATAAATACTGATCCAATTCTTTTGAAAATTCATTTAAATATAGTGACCAGCGAAGCGGGCGTAGCCTGCTAGTAAATAAATAAATAAATTATGCATCTCACAAAAATTGACGTCATTTTTAAAGCTTCTTTTAAACATTGATAAAGTGCTAATATAGTTTACGATGCTAATATATGTTGTACTAAAATCAGTTTTATTTATAGATCCTCCTGGGTGATTTTTTAAATTGTTGCGTTGAAGTACACCGAACATTTTTTCGCCAAGAGGTTTATTTAAGCAACAGCGATTTTAATCCAGGTAGTTCAAGAAAAATATAAAATTTATAAAATATTACAAAAAAAAAAAAAAAAAAAAAAAAAAAAAAACTGAAATAGTAGTCAAATAAATGATCTATTTTTATCTGAGTAGATAATTTTATAGAAAATAATCTGGTGTGTCACTCACACGACTTTCTCTTACCATGAAATTTAATACTAAATACAGGTTTCAGATTAAAAGGTAAGATAACGAGTACTGTTATGTAAACCTGTCTTAAACAATTCATATTAGGCTTCTGAGGAGTTTTATATGATAATTAGTTCTGTGTGAGGGGTCTACCGCCCCGCTCAACCCCTCGTTTCATTAATGCACCTACATTTATATAGAATTTAATTCAGTTATTAAAAAATAATTCTGTTTTTAAAAAATAATTTATTAAAATTATTATTTTAAAAAATATTCTTTTATGATAATGCAGACGATTTCCATATTAGAGAAGTAGTATAACACCAAATATAAAAAAAAGTCCATTTTATTCTCAATATAAAAAAAAAAAAAAAAAAAAAAAATATTTTTTTTTATAAGTTTTTTTTTTTTCGTTAAAAGTAAAAAAAAAATCGATAACTTTGTTTTAAATTATCGCAGGTCGATGGTTCAACCATTCGTTTTAAAGGTATTGGCGAGCTCTTTTGAAAGGTACCCATCATGAAAATTTACTCCCCTCGAGGGGGGAGTTCCTCCCCAGGGGGGGGGGGGAGACGAGGCTCCTACATACACAATTTTTTTTTCCACTTAACTATCTCTATTACAAAATATATATATTCGTTTCATTTGGTTTAGTGCAGTCAGTAGACGTTAAACTATACTTACCTGCAATTTCCCCCATAGACGTAATGTATTAGAATTCTCTTGATTGTCCCTGTACATGAACAATTTGCTTGATCTTAACGAAAAGCTTACTGTGGCATCCCTATATGATACACATTTAGAATACCAAGTTTGAACTTTCTGCCATTATTTGTTTTTGAGATATGCTGAGAACAGACAGACACACACACACAGACACTCACACAGACACACATACACACACAGACATACACACAGACCATTTGCTAAAAACATGATTTTCGTATTCAGGGGACCTCAAAACGTGCAAATATAACAAAATCTCGTGTTCGAAAATTTGACCCAAAAACAATACTTTCTCTATTATTACTTACAAACTTTGAATAAACACCATAAAATGCAATAAACTCGCAACAATTGTTTCGGGTCGAAAAACACACGACCCTTCATCAGGCGAACAAAGTAAGCACGAGTGCTGCAGTCAAAGCGGCAACGCACACTGACTTGACTCAGGGCTTTCTTAATAACCGGGCTAAGACAGCTGGTAAAAGGGCAGGTGTCACGTGATCAAAGGAGGGAGCATTTGAACGTCTTTTCACCCAAAGCCGTAGCCGTTATGTTTATGATTGTGATGCACGTGCTTGCTGTATTGATTTCTTTTATATTTTGTATATTTAGCAGTGATTATTCCGATGGATACACTTATTTTATAGTCTGGACTGTAAATTCAATATAGAACCGCTGAAAACTACACTTATTTCGTTTCATTTAATGTTCCCCAATGATCATCATTTTAAAAAACTAATGCTTGCAGTGGTTTTCAAGGGAGTTTACTTAGAATAAAGATTTTTTTCGTACGTCGAAAGCATTTTGTTCATGTATGTATCATACTAGAGGATATTATTTCATGAAACGATTGAATGGTAAATATATATTATTTTTCCCTACATTATTTCCAGACTGCTTAACCTGTTTGAGTAAAAGTATCTTAGTAAGGTAAATACTGAAAAGAAGAGAATGTGCAAAAAACTTTTTGGGAAAAAACACGCTTACTGTCTTATAAAAGAACTGAAAAGTAAAAAAAAATATCATTCGGTGACTTTTTAAAAGAACTATAATATTTCATGCAGATTATAGTTTTCTATTGTATGGTATCTAGATTATTTCATATAGATTAAATATTTCTTGTGTTATGAATATTCTTATTGAATAATAAAATTATTAATAATCAATAAAAAATATATGAGCTTATTTTTGTTAGTTTATTGTTTTAATTTCACCTAGCGTTTGATTTTATTTAAAATAATACTAACGATAAGAATATGTATCTCTTTTAGATGATATTTACTTTTCTGCATGACAATATAAATAAATGAATATGAGCAGGTATTATTATCTTTAGTTCTCTAAAATGTTTCTACTTATAAGATTTAATAAAATAAAGAACTGAAATAATTGAAACATTTCTACTATTTAAATGTAATTTGAAGCACATTTTATTGTTGTTAAAATTTTATTAAAATTGTTGTCATCGCTTTTCTTTTCTAATTTTTCAAGGGTGTTTGATCATTTTGAAAAAAATGTAAAGTAATTTACATAAATTTATCCACACAAGTGAATTGAGTAATATTAATTCGACATTTTATTAAATAGTAAATGAATAAATAAAAATAGGTGAAAGATTTTCAAAAACTTTTGTTTGTGTATTGGAAAAAAAAAAATCGAAATTAAACATGTATTTTTTATTTTCATTTATGATTATTCTAATCAATGTATTTTATTCTATTTGTCATTTAAAAATAGTAAAAAAAAAAAAAATGTTTTATTTACGTACTTTACACATAATTTACTGCTGTATCAACCTTTAATAATAATAATTAATAAATAAATAAAAAGCCAACCCCGCGATGAAGTTATTTATTAATGCATCCTTATATAAATCCTTTTAATTTCTTCATATTTTTATATGACATTGCCTACATTTAATTATTCTTTTCAAATTTTTGATTTTAATTTTTGATATATTTTGATTAAATAATATGTTACCGAAATATACTCTAATCAGATTTACAAATATAATACTTAAATGATATCGTGTGCACTTATAATAGTAAGATTTTTCGTATGAGAAATGATTTTACAATTTCTAAACTATCATCTGCCTTTCTTATTAATTTTTTCTATTAATTACTATCTACTTCTTTTTCTAATGCAGATTTTTTTTTAAAGTACATTTAAAGCTTCAAAAATATTAATCATTTCGCATAGTTTAAATGATATTAATGTTTAATTCTTGTGCACTTTAAATAATTATTCATCTTGCATATATGAACAAATAATAATACATTCCAATTAAAGAAAAAAAAAGAAAGCATCCCACATTTTTCAATAAATTAAGTGCTATTTTACAGAGTATTTTTGTTTTATTTTATTTTGTTTCAGCCGTGTACTAATTAAACATTAGAAAAAAGGCTGTTACTTTATTATATCTCTATTGTCTTAATTTTTACATAATTTCACCTTATAAAAAACTAGGAAATTAATACATCCCCCCCCCCTTTTTTTTTCCTTTTAATTTAAAAAATTAAATTATCTGTTTAATTATAACTACAGTTGGAAATTAAGCTATTTTTTAATTTTCTTGATAAAAAAACTTTTCTTAGATAGATAGATATACAGAAAGAGAGAGAGAAACTTTTCAATATTGACATCATAATAATAATAAAAGTTTTGGAATTTAGATAATGTTATAATGAAGAAGATTCTGCAATTTTTAATTAGTAATTAAATATTTATTTATTTATTTTTTCTTGCAGATTAAAAAAAAAAAGGGGGGGGGGGCATTATTTTATTTTCTTGTTTTATTTTGTTGGAGCAATGGAAAAACATTCAATTATTTTTGTTGGAGCAACATTCAGTTATTTAATCAAATGTTGGTTGCTCATTTAATACAGAACTTTATTTTGTAAAAACTATTAATTAATTAATATAACAAATTAACAGCTTTCTTCTTTTTTAGATTTTATTTTATTTTTTATTATTACTTTTTTTTATTTTTTTAAATTACCAGAATATTAATTTTAAAAGAGCCTAAATAAATTAAATTATCTTTTTATTTGTAATAAGCTTGTCACAAGCTATTTTTTAAATTACATTACTGATATAAAAGTTTTACGTAAGTATTAAAAATAAATAAAAATAAAAACATTGATACAATAAATAATATTTTCATGTCAAAATTTTAGTAATGTCATAATAAAAAAAAATAAAAAATCTGCAGTTTATGATTTTGTCTACTTCTGTTTTTCTCATAAAAATTAGTTTAAAAAAAAAAAAATAAAATAAAATAAAATAAAAATAAATTCTTTGTTGGAAGAACAAAATTATTAAGCATTAAAATATTATTTTATCAAATCTTGATTGCCATATTTTGTATAGAATTTTATTTTAAACAAATAGTAACTGATTAATGAATTTTTCCTCTCTTTTTCGTAATTCAAAAAGAACTCAAATGTGCGAATTTCTCTGTTATTATTTATAAATGCAATTTAAAATAAACTATTTCTGTTTTATTTTCAAATTGCATTACTCAAATGAAAATTTTTCTCATACATAAAAAATTAAGTACTGATATAATTAATATTTTATCTCGAAATTTATATGATGTTACAACAAAAAAATTCTACAGTTTCATTATAATGTTCCACAGGTGTTTTTTTTTTTTTTTTTTTTTTTTCCTCTTCAAGTTTTGAAAAATGTGGTTAGTATTTTTAAATACATACATTAAATATAAGTAAGTATTACTCATAAATTAACCAAAAATGAAGAAAATATAAATGCAACAATTCATTTATGATATCTGCATACTATAGTGCCCGGCAAACATCTCTCCCTCCTTTCCCCTAGCGGCGAAAATGCTGTCTTGGCCTCCTAAATATCTAGAAGGCCTTGCTTGACAGCAGCACTCGTGCTTACTTTGTTCGCCTGA
This sequence comes from Salticus scenicus, assembly GCA_963930645.1. NCBI lineage: Eukaryota > Metazoa > Arthropoda > Arachnida > Araneae > Salticidae > Salticus > Salticus scenicus. Next base: position 184,978,799 of record OZ005648.1, on the reverse strand, counting down.
TGAAAGGTCGTGTGTTTTTCGACCCGAAACAGTTGTTGCGAGTTTATTGCATTTTATGGTGTTTATTCAAAGTTTGTAAGTAATAATTTTTACAACGCCAGTTTTGTGATGCTTCTTTATTAAATACTTTCTCTACCTTATGGGTAAGAGAAAGTAAAAAAGTGCAGTTTTAAAAAATAGAAAATTTATTTTATCAAGCACTATTTTAAACCTAAAAACCATTAATAAAATAAACAGAGTATGAAGGGTTCTTGTATGTTAACGAAAAGGTGTCCGATAAAACGCTTTCTATTTTTATGCAAGAAATTATACAAAAAAAAAAAAAATCGCTAATATGGCGACAAAGATTCAAAAGCCGCCAAGGGAGAGATATAATAAAGTTGTGTAGCACGATAATGTTTAGTTATTTATTTATTTTTTTATATACACTACACTAATTTAACATACAAATAAATGAGCTGCTGTGTGTGACTGCACTTGCACGCTGTCGGGCAGAAATATTTGATTAATTCAAATTAATATTTAAATAACTAAATAAAGATATGTTTAATAGAAAACATAGTCTTGGCGACAAACTTGGCGAGTGGGCGACCAAATTTGGTGAAAAATGGTAGTTTAGGGTTCTCGATGCTTCGAAGCTCTCCGACACGCGGGAACATAGACCTTGAGCTTACCAAGGGATTCTCGATGAAGTCATCTGTAAGCCCCATCGCCAAAAGTTATAAGTAGGTGTGAGTTGATTTTTGCGAAAGAGTATGTAATCACTGCGATCCAAAGTTATTCAGAGACCTATTCTGAGTCATTGCACTTTAGGGATTCAGCTCTAAGCGACTGGACATTTTTCGTGAGTGAGCAAAAATTTTTGCGCTGTTGTAGTTGATGTTATTTGCTTTACTCCTGTGGAACAAGTGATTATTTTTTGGACTGTCCCAGAACATTCTTCGAATAATGACTTATACTGTACGAGTAACAGCTTCAACGGTTTCCAGAATATCCGAAGAATTAACACCAGCTATTGGACTGTTTTGGAAAATATTTCTTTTAATAATAGATTTGTTGTACAGATTCGAGAAGTTCAAAAAATGTTTGATATTGCCAAGGAGGTCCCATACTAAAGCTGTGACGAAAATAGTCGCCAATCGAAATATATTCAGTTACAAAGAAATCAATTAAATATAGTGTCCAGCAAAGCGGGCAAAGCCTGCTAGTTAATTATAACTCATTAATTTTTCAAACTAATTTGACATCATTTGGATGATTACAGTACATACTCGGAATTATTTTGTGTGGTCCCATAAATTATTTAGTCTATACATAACCTTTTTTAAGAGAAAACATGATTTTAAGCATCTTTATAATGTATGTTAACTTTATTAAGTTCAATTCAGCATAAACGCATTAAAGTGAGCTCTTAAATTAAAAATTTGTCCATAGGCTCTAATGTTACGAAATTTTTTCGTGTGTCTTTGTAAACGAACCATAAACATTGTATACACCAGTAAAAACTATTCAGCTTATTTTGCGTTTAAAATTAATAATTGTTCCAAATTTAACATCGTTTGGATGACTACGTGGCATTGTCAGAAAACTTTTGTAAGGTCCTGTACATTAATTAGAAAGCTTAAGAGCACATATTTTCTTCAAACAACACAAGTTTAAGCATCTTACTCACGTACGCTAGTTTCATTTTCTTCATTGCAAAGTGATGATATTAAAATGCGTTTAAACGAAATTCACCCCATACGCCGTAATGTTAAGAATTTTGGCGTGTCCCTGTACACAGTTTATAAAAAATATAGCAATAAAAATTATACAGCTACTTATATGCAAAGCTGGAACGTGTGCGCCAATTTGCAAGTCATTCGAAGGATTTTTGCGGTCGCTATTGCGGTACATACAAATTCTTCCCATAGGCCGTAAAGATAAGAAAAACTTTGGCGTGTCCCTGTACATGAACGACAAATGGAATATACACCTAACACTATACAGCTAATTCTGTTGGGCTCATGAATATGTGTAGCAAATTGCAAGTCAATAGCGTTATTTTGGGGGCGGCTATCGCGGTACATACAAATTCTTCCCATAGGCCGTAATGATAAAAAACTTTGGCGTGTCCCTGTACACGAACAACAAATGGAATACACACCCAAAACTATACAGCTAATTTCGTGGGGATCATGAACATGTGTACAAAATTTCAAGTCAATAGCGTGATTTTTGCTGCCGCTATTGCACGACAGACAGACAGACGGAACCCAAAATCCTTTTGAGTCTCAACAGAGGGCCTCCACTGACATTTCAGCAAAAATTGGAAGCCAATAGCTTGATTTTTGCGGTGGCTATCGCGGTACATACAGATTCTTCCCATAGGCCGTAATGATAGAAAATTTTTGGCGTGTCTTTGTACACGAACTACAAATGGAATACACACCTAAAACTATACAGCTGATTACGCTGGCCTCATGAACACGTGTACCAAATTGCAAGTCAATAGCGTGATTTTTGTGGCCGCTATCGTGATACATACAAATTCCTCCCGTAGGCCGTAATGATAAGGAAAACTTTGGCGTGTCCCTGTATACGAACTACAAATAGAATACATACCAAAAACTATATAGCTGATTTCGTGGGGCTCATGAACATGTGTACCAAATTTCAAGTCAATAGCGCTATTTTTGTGGCCGCTATCGCGCGACAGACAGACAGACACACAGACACAGCCCAAAACCGTTTTGAGTCTCAACAGAGGGCCTCCACTGACGTTTCGGCAATTATCACGATAAAAATCTCGCTTTAAAAACTAACTATTTCGATAACTGTTTTTTACTTCCATTACCGACTACTGTAAGTAATGGAAGTATTGTATTCGGTCCGAAAATTCGATAACGAGATTTCATCTGATTTACGTGTTTGAAGGTCTTCTGAGTCCAGAAAAAGTGTTTTTCTGGCAATTGGTCAGTGTGTGTGGTAGTGTATGCATGTGGAGAATCTTCTGACTATTATATCTCCGAAACTAATAGAGATAGAACTACGAAACTTTAGAATTAAAACAGGTCTGGTATACAGATGGATTTTTCAAATATTGGTGAAAATTGGAAAACCGGAAGTGGGACATCCGAAACAGGAAGTGGGACCCTAAGTCCGTATCTCAAAAAGAGCTCTAATGGTTTTCTTCAATCCTGTATAAACACTCTATTAGATGTCCTTTCGAATGATAGAGTTGGTTAGTTCAGGAAAATTGATAGACGTCCTGTATAAATAGCTCAATTTCACAATAAGTGACAGTGAGTTCATTTCTAATTCTCCTTTGTTCAAGAAAATTTTCTATGTCATTGCCCACGGATTCTCTACCATTGTCTGATCTGTTTCTTTTAGGTAGCCTGCCAAATTTATTCTTGACTAATGATATATAATTCTTTAACATTTGTAATACTTCACTTTTGTGTGTTAAGAGGTAAATAATTGTAAACCTGCTAAAGTCTTCTATAAAAGTAAGAAAATATGTCTTTTCGCCTATAGAAGGTGTCTGAAAAGGTCCATAGATATCGGTAGGAATCATTTCAAGTACCTTGTTTGCATGGCACTTACGATTACTAAGGATACAGCATATCAGTTAATTTAGTTTTATGCATGTTTCACACATTTTATCATGTTTACAAAAGTTTATGTCGAGTCCTAAAGCTAATTGCTTATCGATAATTTCTTTGATATCCGCAAAATTTCTGTGGCCAAGACGTTTGTGCTACAACGTGACGCATTTCTTGTTATTACAATCAGATGTTAATCTAGCTTGTTCATTTGCATAATTTTTCGATTGTATTACTTCATAAAGATTCCCTTTTATTTCCCTCTCAAGAAAAGTTTCCCCATGTTTTTGTAACTGGCATTTATTTTCTCGAAGATTAATGTGCAACCGCTTTTAGTAGTTTTACTAACACAGAGTAAGTTTGTTTCGATTTCAGGTGCAAAAAGTACATCCAATAATTTTATTTCATTTACTTCCCCAATTTCAGTTTCAATTTTAATTGTTATATCACCCGAACCTCATGACGTTAAGACATTGCTATTCGCGATTACTACATTTGAAACATCAGTGTTTTTAATTTTTACGAAAAAGTTTTTATTATTCGTGATATGTGCTGAAGAGCCACTATCAATTATCCAGTTGGATTTATCTTCATCACAGGCAATAAACGCCAAATTTTTTATTTTGTTTACTGTTGTCTCGAACTCTTCATCGAAGTTGTTCAATTCTCTGGATGGGTTTTCCCCTTTTATTTGTTGGGGTCTGGTTTCAAAACATAATGATGAATTGAATTTTTCGTTTTTAAAAGTCTTATCATAATTTCTTGTTTTTTTTTTTATACCAACATTTGTTGGTATTATGGCTTTTTAAATTATAATACGTACAAAATTTGTTTGAACTTTTTTGTAATTGCTTCAATTTTTGTGAACTCTGTATGCTGCGGCATTATTTTCCGACTGGGAAATGGAATTTTTATCACCGCATCTTCGATTAAATTCGTCAATAAGCTTGCTCTGTGTGCATACACCGGACTAAGGTCCTCTTCATTTCTGCATTCTAAGGCAGTAATCAGGGGATCATACGAAGGAGGTAAAGAGCATAAGAGCAGATGCTGACAGATGAAAATCGTCAATATTTTCACCAATAGCTGTCAGTTTTTCTTTAATTTCAAGTATATTGGTAATATGTTTCAGCATATCGCCGCCTTCGATTAGTTTACAACTGTATAAACTTTTGAGAAAGTACAATTTACTCGATAAATTAATTCGCTCGTGCAGACTTTTGAGTTTTAGCCAGGTTTCAAGTGCTGGGCTTTGACTTTTAACATGCACAATTTGTGAATCATTGATAAATAAATTTATCAGCGCCTTGACTTTACTGTTTTTCTTACAAGGAAACATTCAAATGGTGTCGTATTCAAAAAATATTGAAAAAAATATATGTGATTCTACTCTTCATAAAACACCAGAAAGTGAAAAAATTATCGGCTGAAATGAATTACAGTGACTACAAAAAATTATCAAAATTAAGCATTTTTGACGATTTAGTGCTGTTAGGCAATAAGTGCACCGAGATTGCCGTGTACTAACAGAACCGTGTTTTGATTCTCCGCCAAGTACTCAGAATCAATCGCCTAACAGTATGAAATCGCCAAATATGCTTAATTTATAGAATTTTTTGTGGCCGCTGTAATTCATATCAGCCGACAATTTTTTCACTTTCTGGTGTTTTATGAAGAGTAGAATCACATATATTTTTTTCAATATTTTTTGAAGACGACACCTTGTTAGACCATTCGGTAGTTATTGGTTCAGGTGGAGCATTAGATAACACTTCAAATAAATCTTCTTTGGTCAAAAGCATTTCAGCTTTGAATGATCAAGTTGAATAATTAAAGTCATTAAGTTTATCAATAATAGTATGTTCTTTTATCGATGACATTATTAGTTTTTAATTTTTAAGCTTCCTCTATTCACGGATTTAAATTCGACTGAGTGCCAGAGACATTTCTTAGTCTATATAATCTGTGATGGAAAACTGTATCAAATTCTTAAAACAGATTCAAAAAACAAGATCTAATTCAAATGTTTAATCCAATTCAAAGGGAAGCTGGAGATCTAGTTTCACCCTACAGGTAATTAGTGTCATCATTCATTATTCATTGCTCTGGGTGCTTAAATGATAAACTTCATTTGGTAAAGTTTAAGAGAATTTATTTTAACTATCGGATGCATGTTTTTTAGTGCATCCGTGAGTCATGAGAATCAGACACATAACTGAAAAAATTTACAGAAAAACAATCTCTTTTTACTTGACATATATTTTTAAGAAATTAATTTGGATTATGAATTGCTTTTTCTTTCGATAAAGACAAAATATTTTAAATTACCAGATTAATACCAATATTATATTATGTGGTAGAAAAAGAGTTTAAATCAGTTTATAAATCACTCATAAGGCAATATATATATAGGGAACTAGCTTTTGAATCGGGAGAGAAAAGCCATTAGTATTTACATAAAATATAAATCTGTCAGCACATAATCGTGAAACAATGAAGTGAATGCAATTCAATGTTGCGAAGGATTGATTTATTACGAGTGATTTAGTTCCATCTTTCGTAACGTCAGAATCGGATGAAGTGACAAGTGATGATGCTGTTTTTCAATTTCATTAAATCTATATAATCCTATTTATATGCCATCTTTTAATGGGCTCTTCCCACCTGACGTCAGAGGTCACATGATAGAGGAAAAACAAATAGTAGACGCAGTCTTGTTTATTTATAGCAATTGCTGAAATAATATATTTTCTACTCTTTTTTTTTGATCAATCGTATTTAATCTGTGTTATTTTTTTTTATACATCATCATTTTTAATCCATTTTATATCATTTTTCATCATCTTTTGTTTGCTGTATACATTTACAATCATCATTTAGTTTATATTTCTTATTGATGTTCATGAAGAACATGTTAAATAATCTGATTTTTGGCACTTAAATCAGTAACAGTGCAATATCGTACTACGTAAATCCATTTAGACTAGTAACTAAGTTAATTAACTTGTTGTAACACCTTTATGCAATTAAATTAAATGAAAACATTTTATAATCCATAAACATTCCACAAGAACAAGCTAATATTTATTGCTAGATCAGTTAATGTAACAGTTAAACTGGAACTTACAAAAATCGATTCTTACAGTTAAAAATAAATAAACACATAAAGTGTTTTTAAAAAATTCTTAAATTTACAGATACAACTATTCTACTGTTTACAAATGCGCAATAATACTTTTATTTAAAATATTTATCCTAACAATATCAACCAAAGTAAATCACTAATGTTAAAATTGATCACTTAAATAGTATAAGTGGCAGGAAAATAAAAATGAAAACATCTAGGAATAATTCTTTTATATGTTTTTAGTAGAAATTAATATTTATAACATGAATTACTTCGTTTCTTTTACTTCATTAACCTAAACATGAAAAGTGAAAGTATTGAATGTGATTCACTAATAGTATTAGGAAAGAAAAAAAAAAAATACTCTGACAAATTCCCTTAGATAATTGAAGCTCTTTATTTTTCATGAATTATTCACCGAAAGGGATCAGCTAACTAGTAAAAACTTGAAACAAAGTATTTGAAATAAATTAACAAATTAGGTAATTATGCATGGTATTCGTGGGAGTGAAAATTAATTAATGTTTTCGCTAAACTTGTTGTAAGCCTTAAAGTATCATTAATTTTGTTTTCTCGTGAACATTTTCATCCATAATTTACAACAATAAATTTATTTATTTGTGTAAACAAGCAATTAGACAATTGGTGATATTATTGCATTTTAGCTGATTAATATTTATGATAAATTGAAAAATTTTAAAAGTTGCTAAAACCGTTATATTTCATTTTGATTTTTTTTTTATCTTTGAATAACTGGAAAGGAATAACGAAAGATTATGGGTACCTTTTATTGAATTTTGTAGTTAAGTAGTTTTAATTTTACGCTCAAAAATTTTTTCACAGAAATAAACGATAACTAATTGGAAAAAAAAAGAAAAGAAACGAACCACTCTGATCTATTAAAAGGATTTTATAAAAACACTTTATTTTAATCGAATAAAGCTTCACATGTATATTAATGAATAACTCAGTTATAACTTCAAATTTTTATTTTATACTAGCGAGTTTTACTCCCTTCGCTGATCATTAAATTTAATTAAATTCTCAAAATTACATATCACATATTAATATAATATCTCGACAAATCAAACGTTTCAAAACGTTTCATCGAGTTTGGTCAAAATGTAAAGTTGGATTCCCGCTGACTTCGGCTTTCCCACCCGCACCATGCTGAGCCGTTGTTTCCATTGCCTGCAGCAACGCTTTACCCAAGCGCGCGCAGAAACAGACGTATTCAGAAATGCACCTCAGTTTGTTCCCCAAAGTCTTCGGCAGTGTCTTTTCCGACTGCACTATTACAGTCGGCAGCAAAGGTGCCCGAGCACTAGCAAAAATTCCTATATAAAAAAGGTACACTTAATACAGTTTTGATAAATAAATACTTGTCGAATCCTGTTCTTAGTCTGTCTAAGATCATGATTTGACAAGAGTTTATTTAACAAAACAGTATTAAGTGTACTTTTTTTACATAGGAATTTCTGCTATTACTCGGATACTTTTGCTGCCGACTGTATCAGTATCTGGCCCGCATTGCGGGCGGTAACGTCATGCCCTCCTACGCCTACCCATTTTAATTTTTCAAAGACAACAGAAAATGCATTCAATTCCCAGACCCAAAAAACAACTCTCACACTAAAAAAATTGCCTTCCCGAAGTAATGTGGAACGGGATTACGCTTGAAATCGTGTCATTTGGCTCACTCGCAAGTAAAGGGAAGAATTTCACAAAATCTCTTCAGAGTTCATGCTGAATAAACATAATCAACGGCATCCAACCCGTTAAGCTTGGCTCGTCCAGGCAGGCAGGGGCTGTCCAAAGGTTTCAATGAGTAAACATAATCAACACCCACTTAGCAAAATTCGCCACCCTGAGGTAATTTAGAGCAGCGCTTGAAAATGAACTGAATGAAATGAACCACGGCTGGGTCAGCAATGTCTTCGGCGGAACTTTTCCTGCACTGTATTAGGACCCGGTATCCATTGAGTATGTGGTAGCGCCATACCACGTTATCCTAATCTTGCTCTGTAAGATACAGTAAGGAACGCGATCATTATTCCTTGTTCGTTCAAATTGATGAAGAATTTCTTTACTTATTTATTTGCTATTACAACCTGCTCATAATATTTTCGTTTTCTTCTGAATTTGTTTCTGGCTACTGTGATGAATGTTTTCTTAACGGCAAAATCTTCATTTTTACTAGACAGGAAATATATGTATATGAATTGTCCACTGATTATAAGAGTTTAATTGTTGCCTTCGTCTGTATGTGCGTGATCGAGAAATATTATTACTTTTTTTATTAGCTATTTTTAAGTAGAACATCTTACTTAGATTAGCTTTAATAGAACTTTAACAACCAGTTTTACATTTGAAATTATTACTTTTATTGCCATTTACAAATTGTTTAAAAATTATCACTTTTATTGCCATTTACAAATTGTTTAAAAATTATTACTTCATAGCATTACGGCGATTTCTATAATACATCTTTCTGCATTCATTGATATTAAAAATATAAATAGCAAGAAAATATTTACCTTTTGAAATATTACGACTGACAGCAATTATGAAAATAATATAATAGGAAATTACTTTAAAACGTATTCTTGAAATGAAAGAAGAAATATATATATATATTGCATTCAGTGCTTGTATAATTTTTATTAGATGTATAATCGGGGTTCTTTTCCTATAGTTACATTTTTAATCAAAATTACTTTTCTAATTATTATTATTACGTAACATCCACTTAACTCTAAAAAATAAAAATCTTGTATTCTTATTAAACTTAGTAAAGAAAATAATTTATTTTTAGAGTAAGTAAGGAAAAAAAAAAAGAGAATAAAACTATTAGGCAACATTAAAAAGTATTATCTGGCATAAGTGTTAGGAAAAATTCAATTAGATGTATGTTGTCAAGACCTTGGGACAAAAAAAAAGAAAAAAAAAAAAAAGAAAGAAAAGAAAAACAGGCTAATTTTATTACTTTTAAATTACGTGACTACTCTAAGAAATGGGAGTATTATATTCGGTCAAAAAATTCGATATCGAGTTTTCATCTGATTTATATGTTTTAAGGTCTACTGACTCCAAAAAAGTAGTTTTCGGGGATTGGTAAATATATGTGTATGTATGTGTATGTGTGAAAATATTCTGACTATATATCATATCGCTGAAACTAATAAAGACAGAACGACGAAATTTCAGAATTGAGACAAGTATGGTGTACAAATGAATTATCCAACTTTTGATGAAAATTGGAGAGCCAGAAGAACCCCGGTTTCCAATAACTGATTAGGATATTGGAAACCGGAAGTAGGACCGTAAGTCCGTATCTCCAGAACGGCTATAATGATTTTCTTCGAAGTTGCTATACAAACATCCTATGTATATTAGTTGGTTAGTTTAGGAAAATTGATAGGCGTCATGTATAAGTAGAACAATTTGAAGTCTCACAAGTGCGTTCCTATTAAAACGGCTGTTCGGATTTTTTTTTTTTAATTCGCTATATTAACTCCCATTTAGATATCATTTCATATCTAATTGTTGTTTTTCGGTCAACTACTGAATTTGCCAGGTTTTAGTGAAAGTGGGTATCTCGGAAATGACTTTAACGATTTTCTTGAAATTTATTACATAAACCCCTTTTTAGCTACTTTTCGCATGTATTACGTGTATTACGTGGTTATTACAGGAAAATAACCAGCCATCCTCATCAAGTAGGTCAGTTTTAGTTTTCGGAAATTGGTATTTCCAAAAATGGCTCTACCGATTTTTTTTTAAATCTTACTATGTAAACTCTGTTTTATATGTCTTTACACATGTATAAGTTTTATTTTACAGGAAAATTGTTAGGAGTCTAATTTATTAGGTCAGTTTTATGCCTTCTGACCAAATTTCTCCAAAAAAGTCATATAATATGCGTAATAGTGTGGTTGTTACATACCAGACCTTTTTTTTTTTTATTTTTTTTTTCTGTACTTGTATTTATATCATATTTTATTTTTAATGAACTTTTCTTTTTGCGTATTTATTACATTCTTCATAAATGTCTAATATTAAATGACATAAGGAACATTTTTCTACTAACTATAAAACTAATTTTCTGTCCTTCGTTTTAAAAAACGCCATTTTCCAAGCATAATGCATAGGCTAAAAACAAATATTACACAGAATTGTAATTAAGAAAAAAAATTTAAAGATTCCTATTTGAATCTAGAAATAACTGCTTAAGTTTTTATTGAAGGAATTAATTAAGTAGATTGATTGTATGAAGAATTGTCTTCAAATACCCTTTTTACCGGGATGAAGATTCCGTCAAATAAATTTAGAATTTTACTGGGACATTTCCAAGTATCAGAGCTAGCAATCTTTTTCATGGTTAAAACGAATATTTGTACTTCACTGATCCAGAAATAAAGTTGAAAGATATTACATTACACCTGATAAAAATTACTTAATGATTATATCTAAGCTCTATATCTTTTTATATCTTCAGTAATTAATTTGAGAATAAAACAAATGTATTACACTTTAAAATTAATTTCTGGAAGGGAAACTAAACTTATAGATTTTGCTTTACAAAAATAAGTAAAATAAAAATCATATTCAAACGAATATATATTTTTTTGTTGTCTTTTTTAGTAATAGTTTATTTTCTTACATGAATTTAATTCCATATTTCAGTATTTCTTTAGAAATTTTCAGTGCAATTTTGTATGCTAAGATTAAATGAGATTTTATATGAAAATTAAATTTACTTTTACTGAAAATAAAATATAAAAAGAAATAATTGTTTGTCTCTCTCACCTCTTGTTTCTTTTAAAACATTCATATTCTTTTAAAAGTTTTTATAAAATTATTTTTGACATCATTGTATCAGATTGCTACCATTAGTTTTCTTTAGAAATTTTTATTTGGAAATTATATGCAAATTCCTTTGAAATTTCGGCAGAATATTTTGCATAATATGCCAGAAACTGATTAAGAAAATACGTAGTTTAATATTAATATTAAATAATTTATTTTTAAAATTGTTTTTTAAAAAAATGTCTAAATTTGTAATTTTTTTTATCGAAATTTATGCTAATTTTCATTAATTAAAATTTCTTGTCTTTCATGAAAACTTTTTAAAAAACGGTTCTGCAGAGCTTATTTTGAGAACCCGAGTTTGCGTTAACTACTCATGGTTTTGAAAGTATTTTATTTTAGCAAACAACAAATAATTAGCTACACTAAACAAAGTTATCTTATCACTGTTCATGATTTAAATACCGAAACTATAAAACAAACAAACAAACAAACAAACAACATCAACAACAGCAACAAAAGGTTGTAAAGTGTACTTTTCTGTGAACAGGGTCGACTTTAATTATTCATGTGCATTCTAGATAAATATACATTAAAATATAATAAATGCGTATTGTAAAAGAAAAAAACAATGTAGTATGATTATAAAAAATAAAAATAAAAAGTATATATATTGCTATTGCATGTTTTTTTTTAATATATATTATTTTATTATAAGCTATCTTACTAACTACGCTTTCAGAATCAGAATGAATGTGTCTTTGTTTCATAGTTAAGCTAAGGGAATAATAATAAAAAAAAATATTCAGGAATGCCGGAATGCCTTATTATTTGAACTTACATTTCTATATATTTCTTAAAAATTTCATATTAGCTATTTACATTCATAGACACAAAAGAGATAGACTATTTAAATAGAGTGGGTGATCAAATTATTAGATTTTTTTTTTTTTTTTTTTTTTTTCATTCTGACATTTTTTTTTCAATTTTCTAAAAAAATATTGAACGAAATGGCCGTGAACTTCAAAAATAAAAAGAACGTTTAAAAACTCACATTTTTACTTTCTTTTACAAATATAGAGAGAAAGTATTCGATTCATGAAAATTTTCGAACTCCAGTTTTCGATGGATTTACACGTTTTAAGATGTCCTAAACACGATTTGACTGTTTTTAGAAAATGTCTGTCTGTCTGTGTGTGTGATCACAAATTTTGTGGGCACTGTATCTGACGAAACAATGAACGAAAGTTAACCGAACTTGGTATTTACTTGGACCCTGACATAAACTGGTGCTGAATAGATTTGTGGATCTATCGCTCAACAGTGGCGCTGTGATCTCATTTTTTTTTTTTTTTTTTCTTCTAAATTTTTAAACATGGCAGTATAGGACAAAATTTCGTATAAATGTACATAATGAAAGTTATTTTTAATGTGTGGTTGTAAAATCAATATGCGTTATTGATAATACTAGTAGTAGACTAGTGAAAAAAGTTTGTATATGTGGGAGAATCGCTTCCACCCCCTGAGGTGTGTGTGTGTGTGGGGGGGGGGGGGGTGACCTCCTGAGGATGCAAATTTTCAATATGGGTATCTTTCGAAAGATCTTGCCAATATCTTTAAAACGAATGGTTGAACTATAGATCTGTGATAATTCAAAACAAAATTATCATTTTTTTTTTCATTTTTAAACGGAAAAAACTTAGAAAAGAAAAAAATCCTTTTTTTCTGATATTGGCAAAAAATGGACTTTCTTTCAGCACTTCGAGATATATAATTCTGTCAGATAAAAATCGTCTACATTTATCATGGAAAATAATTTAATAAATAATTTGTATTACATGAATTTTGTGTAAAATTATATAAAAGAAAGTCTTGTGGTAGCCACATCATACCAATTCGCTATCGATTTAGTCCAGAGTGCAGTTAGGGGACCAACCACAAATTGAAGAAAAGCGCAAATACTTTGGTGAACCCTGTATCATGAAAAGCTACAAATGGCTTGTAGCTTTAACGCATTGTTGCACATATGTACAATATTTGTATGTTTTCTTGTAGGAATTGCACAATTATTTAGGCATATATATATATATATATATATATTAATTATTAATTTTTTGGAAAGTTTTTTGTTTATAACTAGAAGGGGTTTCCATAAAATTTTACAAAAATTGCAGACAAATTGACAAAACGGTAGAGAAAACATTATTATGAAACGAAAAATTCCCACGTGTAATATTTGCTGAATGATGAGAATTTATAGTAAGTGCATTTTTACTGCACATTAGCGAAAGATAGAAAATTTTTTATTAAATAGGTTGAAAACTAGGTATATTAGGCAACTTTCGTCAAAAATTTATTTGAATGGAGTAACAATTAAGCAAATTGTCGGCAAAAGAACAAGCTAGATTTTAAGAATTTCCAGTTTGAAATTTCATAAGGAGTTTTTCGCATGCAATCCCTTACAGGCTTGTAGCTCTAGCATATTTTTATTTATTCACTAACATTTGTGAATTCATAACTGGTTTTTAATAAACAAAAAATTTTGCAACGTGGTTGAAATAATTGGATCTTTAAATTAAATACGTAACATGTGAAAAGCCGCTTAGGAAATTTCAACTCGGGAAAGTACCTAAAATCTAACTCTTTTTTTTTTTACTTAATTTTTACTCTCTTCAAATGAACTTTAGGCAAAAGTTGCCTAATGTAGTTAGCTTTGAACCTATGTAATAAAAATTTTTCTATCTTTCGCGCATTCTCAGTAAACAAACTACTTACTATAAATGCTCATATCTCCGCGAATATTACACGTGTGAATTTTATGTTTCAGAATAATATTTCTCTAATGTTTTGTCGATTTTTCTACAATTTTTATAAAATTTTTTGGAAATCTATTCTAGTTATCAGCAAAAAACTGGCAAAAATGATTAACAATTTTTGAACAAAATTTATATCTCTCTAAATAATTGTGCAGTTTCCACAAAAAAAAAAAAAAAAAAGGCTGAACAAATATTGTACATAGTAGTGCAATGATGTGTTCAAGTGTTCAAGTTACAAGTCTTTTGTAGTTTTTTATGATACAGGGGGATCTAAAGTATTTGCACTTTTCTTCAATTTGTGGTTTGTCCCCTAATTGCATTCTGGACTAAGTCGATAGTGAAATATGTGAGTTTTTAATGATCTTTGCATGCCTGAAATTCGAGGCCATTTCGTTCAGTATTGTCTTAGAAAATCGAAAAATGTCAAAAGAAACAATAAATAAATAAATTAAATAAATAAATAAAATAAAATAAATAAAATAAGTAAAAATAAAATTCTAAAAATTTGATCACTCACTGTATAGAATTAAAACATTTTACTCAAGAAATTGTATATTTTAATTACCCAGCCATAAACTAAAATAAATTCTGAAAATTTAATTGATATAGCAATAATTAAATAAAAACTAATAATGTTTTAATTTTTAAAACAACAAAGCTTTCCTTTAAAATAATTTAATCCAGTTAAAATTAAGATGAGTATATTCTTGAAGTCCAATTAAAATACAGAGGAAAGCGTCTCAGACATTTGATTTTAACTTAACGGTTTTTAGTATTTGTAAATTACATTTCTAAGAAAAATTAAGATTTTCTTATTACCTATTTACGCGAAATTCTCTGGACAAGCAAATACGAATTTAATTTGCACTGCTTAACTCTTAATTTTTAATTAATTTATAGAATCTGTAGTTAATTTTCCTTTAAAACAAAACGAACTGTTACATAACATCTACGATTATTTAATGCCGTCAAAAATTACATAGGAAATAAGTTCAGTTTAATTTAAATTTGAAACTCTAATTACATGCAAAGTAACCATTCATTTATAAACTTCAATGCTCTCATGAAAGTCAATATCATAAACTTTGATGCATTTGTACGAAGTTTGTCTTCGTTTTAAAATCACGGTATTTGAAGATTCGTCGATTATGAATGTTTGATGAGAATGTTTTGGGCTTTTGATTTTTTATTCTGGAAATATTTTTTCAAAATATAAAAGGAGCAGCAAAGGAAGTTTATACATTTAATATTTCGTAAATTTTAAACTAATAAGATATATTTAATCGAAATTAGTTATGTACATAATGTAAATTCTATTCTATTATTAATTTATTAAATTACATTTCACTGCTAAGCCAGTTATATTATGTAATAAGTTTTCTGAGATTTTAGTTAGTGTAATATATATATATAATATATATATATATATATATTATCTCCCCCCCCCCCTTTTTTATGTTATATCATTTTCAAATACAATTACAAAGCAATCTTTTTAGGTTGATTTCTTTAGAAATCGACCTATTGCAATCACTTCGTTTATCTATATATATATATCTATCTATAATGAAAATTTTGTCATCACAATAACTCCCGAAATAATACTCGAAATCGAACCAAATTTGGACAGTGAACTAATCTTATTAATATCTTGGATAAATTCGTTTCACATGTAAATTTGCTGAAGAAGAAGAAGAAATTTAAGTTTTTTTAACACAGGCAAAATAACACAGAAATAGAAGTAAAACATTCTAACATTACAAGTGCGGAGACAAAAAAAAAAGTATACTTAAACCAGGGCCCGAAATTTCAATTTAGATTACACTCGCTGAAAAAAAAAAGTTACTCGTCACAAAGTATGATTAACTTACACTGTTTCTTACGTATAAGGTGACCAGAATTTTTTATTGGAAAAAGAGGAGAAATTATGCAATATCTCTTATTTTATAAGAAAATAGAAGACATTCAATTTTGAAAAAGATGTCATGTTAGAGAACACAAAAATTGAATGAAAACGATTATAAAAACCGTTTCAAAAGCTACTTTACACAAGAGGTGGAAACATTTTTATCTCAAATGATGAATTTGGATCAATACACCTTAATTTAAATAAATAAAATAAGGATACGAAAGGAAAAATCCCTAATTTTTTATAGGTGTCACTGGATAATATAGATTTATTATTATTATTATTATTATTAATTTTTGCTATAGACAAACATCTTTTTTTTTTTTTTGGGGGGGGGGCACTTTAATACAGTTACATAAAAAAAGTTGGTAGACATTTTTTAAAATTAAAATCATAATCATAAAATAAAAAAATAAAGCTGGCAAATGAAAAAATGAAATTAATATTCGGCAAATGAAACGGTTTGTTTTAACGAACAGTCATTTTTTATCAACATTTTATGAAAATTCTCAGAAGTATAATAATTAGTCACAAGTATAGTAATTAGTCTTAAAGTTAATAAATTTTTAAAGTAGGTATATAAAGGGGATTTTTTTCATATGTCTACATTTTGTTCATTGAAGAAAACAGTCGCTTTGTGGGAGCGTTTTTGCCTAAAGGACATAAAATGATTCAACTAACTTTTGCATATCTCTGTGAGGTTTGTGATCTGCACTAGGGCTGTAGGTCTGAGTAGGAGAGTCCTCCGTAGGGTCTTTCTAAGAGGTCCTAGCCCATATTTACGCTAGTATCAGAGAAAACTACTAACAGCTAAGCCAACGATTCTGACAGGGTATCGAATCCAGCGCCTCACGTATACCAGCTTCGAGGACAGAACCTCTTGGTCACTGATAGAACTAATTTTATGAGGAATATTATTCATGCAAAAGTGAGAACTCGTCAAATCACCATGTATCAACCGGAGCACCACCTTCTTAATGATTGCATGGCAATTTTAATAGTGATTCCGTGTTCTAGATCAAAGAAAAGTACAAGTATAGGGAATACTTGAATTTCTTTGTGATTCGAAGAATCTGAATAGACATAAACCATAATATGCTTTGGTAACTTTATTAGAAAATTGTTCTTTTGCGAACTTAACGCAGAAAAGAGTTAGTGTTGACCGTTCGATACAGCCAACAGCCGAGTGAGCTTCCCAGTTTTGCGAAATTTTCAAAATTAAGGACTAAATACTTTTCATTTGAAAAAGAGGACAGAGGACGAAAAACATAAAAAAGAGGACTTTTTAGTCTTGTATTGTTTTTTCGTTTAAGAAGGCAGAGAATTGAAAAAGAAGACTGTCCTCCTAAAAAGAGGATATCTGGTTACCTTACCTAAGATTAGCATGATTTTACGTTTTAAATCGTTAATTTTTTTTTTTTTTTTTTTTTTTTTTTTGGTAACACAATATACTGTAAGAATTCTTTGTCTAAAATTTTACTCGCCACATTAAAATTTTCACTCGCGAATGGCGAGTTAGCGAGCGGAAATTTCGCGCCCTGACTTAAACACATCCTGAAGCGGGTTGGTCGAGCTGGGGCATAGCAATCGTTGAAAAAGAAAATTATTAGATTCTAAAAAGGTTTTGATAAACTACTATTTTGTAATAAAATTAACAGCAAATACAAACTTTCATAAACTTATGCATTCTTGATGAAATAAAAAAACCCGATGAATTCATATAATTTTGAATGAAATTTGCCATTGCACAGTTCAAGCGCCTAGAAAACTATTGTCAAGACATTTTATTTTAAGTGCCATTGTGTCTGTCATATTGTACATTATAAATTCTTTGAAGTGGAGTAAAAGTAAAAAATAAAATAAAATAAAATAATCAATTAAGATTAATTTAAGAGAATCTAATGACACACATCGAGTGTCATTTATTAATATTAATGAAGACGTAATATTTTAAAATAGTATTCCGGTTGTCAACTGATGAATGTTTAAGAGACGCTTATCATTCTGTAAATAACGCATTCAGGAAATGAATAGCGTTTGTAGTTGATAGAAAATATACTTATGAAATCTGCATTATTATGGAAAACATTTGACTAATTCTTAATTCTATTCATAAATTATAATGCGTAAAAATTAAGAAATAAAAATGTTTCTATAGCGTTAAAAGGTTTTTAACCATACAATGATATATATTTTCGAAATATTTTTAAAACACCATTTTTGAAGGATTAGATTGTGGAATACTGCAGAAATAGTAGCATTCCATTTTTTTTTTTTTAATTTGCGTTTTATTATCTTGTTTTATTTTCAGACAGCATTTTTCAACATATTAGTACACCATTAAATCATTTAAATAAATTTTTATTTCAGAATTTGTGTAAAGGTATAATAAAACGCATTCAGGAACGTTGAGATCCATCCTGAATAATGCAGACATTTTAATTTATTTCGGAACCTTGTTAGTACCTCCCTCCCCCCCCCCCCCCTTTCTCGTCATTTTTAAAGAAAGGTATTTTTCTTCTTATTTAATTTTAATTACATACTGGGAAAAAATTCACTATGAATAAAGTGGTATGAAAAAAGGGAGGTCATTAACAGTGCTCCGGATTAAATTAAAATGTTGGCATGCCTGGTAATATAAAACGGGGTATAATGGTATATATGCAATGAGATTACATTCAATATATTTTGTATTTTAATCTAAAATTCATTTCTGTAAAATCTCTTTTATTATACTAATAATAGTTTTGTCAATTTAGATTAAAATATTTAAATAGAAAATTAGCACCAATATATCTTAAAATTTGAATGTAAAAAATATGTAAATGCCCCAAGATAGATCCAGTTTTGTTTTATATCCGTTTAAATTTAAAAATGTTTAAGTTATATTCTGTATTAAGCTGCTTATCTTTTTAGGATGATTTCTTTAGAAATCGACCTATTGCAATCACTTCGTTTATCTATATATATATATCTATCTATAATGAAAATTTTGTCATCACAATAACTCCCGAAATAATACTCGAAATCGAACCAAATTTGGACAGTGAACTAATCTTATTAATATCTTGGATAAATTCGTTAACCAAGTTGCTCCGACTTTTTGTTTTCAAGTGGCAGCCACTTGAAAATTTTAAACCGACATTGTAAAAAGCATACTTAAAGCAAGATTTGCTTGAATTTTGATGTAAATATAGGCCACATAAGGGTCTCAAT
Source organism: Salticus scenicus (assembly GCA_963930645.1). Lineage (NCBI taxonomy): Eukaryota > Metazoa > Arthropoda > Arachnida > Araneae > Salticidae > Salticus > Salticus scenicus. Next base: position 184,959,335 of record OZ005648.1, on the reverse strand, counting down.
GAGGTTTATTAATGAAGTTTATCCGCCATTTTTAATAAAGTGGCAGATATTTTAAGTTAAGTGGGACCACTTGAAATCAGGCTACCACTTGAAAATTTAAAATCACTATAACTTCCGAAATAATACTCCAAATCGAACCAAATTTAGACAGTGTCTTAACTTATCTTATAAATATCTTAGATGAGTTTATTAACCAAGTTGCTCTGCCATTTTGTTTTCAAGTGGAGACCACTTGAAAATTTCAAATTCAAATTGTAAAAAGCGTATTCCGAATTTGTTTGAAATTTGATGTAAATATAGACCACATAAGGGTCTCAATGATGTTTATTAATGAAATTTATCCGTCATTTTTAATAAAGTGGTAGATATCTTAAGTTAAGCTGGGCCACTTGAAATCACACTACCACTTGAATATTTAAAATCACAATAACTTCTGAAATAATACTCCAAATCGAACCAAATTTGGACAGTGTCTTAACTCATCTTATAAATAACTTAGAGGAATTTGTTAACCAAGTTGCTCCACCATTTTGGTTTCAAGTGGAGACCACTTGAAAATTTCAAATTCAAATTGTAAAAAGCGTATTCCGAATTTTTTTAAATTTTGATGTAAATACAGACCACATAAGGATCTCAATGAAGTTTATTAGTAAACTATATCCGCCATTTTTAATAAAGTGGCAGATATCTTAAGTTAAGCGGGACCACTTGAAATCAGACTCGCACTTGAAAATTTAAAATCACGATAACTTCTGAAATAATTCTCCAAATCGAACCAAATTTGGACAGTGATATTATCATATAATTATCTTGAATGTTTTCACTGGACAACTTGTCACGACATCTTGTTTCTAAGTTCCAGCCACTTGAAATCACACTGCCACTTGAAAATATGCCACACGATAACTTTTAAAATACTAAACTGATTCAAATAAAAGTTGGATAGTGAACTTATGGTTCAAATATCTAGGATAAGTTCACTTGGTGACTTGATCCGCAATTTTATTTCCAAGTGGCGGCCACTTGAAAATTAGTCATTATGGTAACTTTAGTAATACTGAATGAATTCGCATCATATTTGGGTAATGGATTTATCATTCAAATATCTCAGATAAGTTCGCTGGTCATATCACTCCGACTTTTTTTCCAAGTGATGCCACTTGAAAATTTCTTGTGATGATAATTTTTTGAAATACTGACTTAATTTGAACTAGAACTGAACAATGAACTTATCGTAGAAATATATTGGTGATTTAACTGGGCAGTTTCTTTCGGTATTTTGTTTCCAAGTTGCAGCCACTTAGACTGCCACTTGAAAATTTGCCATAATAATAACTTTTGAAACACGGCACTGATTTAAACCACAGTTGGACAGTGAACCTATGCTTCAAATATCTTGGATGTGTTTGCTGGGCAACTTGTTCCACTGATTTGTTTCCAAGTGGCGGCCACTTGAAAATTTGTTATCACGGTAACTTGAGAAATACTTAATCAATTCAAATCAAAGTTGAAAATTGGATTTATCATTCAAACAACAAAAATCTAGAAAATTCACGTAACTCGTGAACCAATCACGTTATTGCGTCCATCTTTGGTATATCAATAATAAGTATTTTCTCGCCAAAAGTCGCCAAAAAAGTCGCCATAGGGGAAAAGTCGCCAAATTTGGCGCCAAATCTATTACCTGCGTTACTGGATCTTTTTAATGCGTTTTTAAGGAAGAATTAGGCTATTTTAATGCTAAAACAAACTAGAAATGCAGAAAACTAACATTTTATCACCTTACTAAGCCTCTTTGAAAGAAATTCTACCAAAAAAAATTATTTTCAAATTTGCAACGATATCACAGATGAGCAACTTTGTCTGCCATTTTGATCGAAGTGGCAGTCACTTAATTTTTCAACACGATGACTTTTGAGATTTTGAATTAATTCGAACTATATGTGTACAGTAGACTTATCTCCCAAATACATTTCATATATTTGTTAACTTGACCCACCATTTTGTTTCCAAGCGCCGGCCACTTGAAAATTTTAAATTCACATAAAAGTGTATTTATGAACTGATTTGCTTAAAACTCCATATATGCGTAGCCTACATCAATAATTCTACCAAGTCCATTAATAATTTGTAGCAGCCATTTTGAAACAAAATGACGGCTACTTGATAAGCAAAAATCAACCTACCCTTCCGAATAAGCCGGAAGGACTTGTTTTAAAGTTGTGAATTAAACATTTTCTTCGTTGTCGGTAGAATATAGTATTAGCAAACACCTTCGATAAAATTCCTTTCTTTTCTTTCTCTCTCTCTTTTTTATTACACTTTTATGTTTATAGTTAATATTTTTAAAAGATGCGACATCTTTTAGTTTTTTATGTAAAGAGTGAAAGTAGCAGTATATATTCCTGAAATAAAATAAAATACGTAGAGAAAATTCACATTTTTTTAAAAATGTTCATAATATTTTGGAATTGTATAAAAAGGTTTTTATACAAAAATCCATATAATATTTCAACGATATAATTTATCATTAAAATACGGATATTGCAGCATATAATGTATGTAGGAATGATTTTCTAACGTATAGTTTTGTACTAGCTTGTATTATCCCTCACAAGTGATATTTTCTTATGATTAATACCTAAAAAAGTTGAAATTATCATAAAATTAATAAAACTGAAGTCATTATAAAAATACTGGGTTGTTTTAAAAACGTTAAATTGACTACCAGAGCAACCTTAATGTTATAAGCAAAGTTTAAAAACTACTTTCAAAATTACATTTAATACACATCTTTATTGTACTAGATAATTATTATGGATATATTTCACTCTTAAAAATTTCCGTTCAACGTTGAACCAGCGAATGGGTCTAGCTAAGAGAAAATTCCAAACAATGGAACACTTGCTTTCTCGAAAAATGTGATCATGGTTCAACTTTCAACATGGTTCAAAGTTTAACCAACCCATGGGAATACCTTTAGTCCAGAACACCGCTTTGCGCATGCTCGCTCAGAAGCCTGCTCCGCTGCTCACGTGACTTATGACGAGACGACTTGTTCTTGTTGGTGCTTACGGTCAAGTTTTGTGAAAGTTTCAGGTAGTTTCAGTTTCAGAAAGATATTTCAAGCAAAGAATTTCTAATAGATAAGAAGGGAAGGCTACGGAAACCGTAACTAGTGCATATAGCTTTGCTGGAAATAGGTACGTTTTTCCCCGCTCCGTCTGCGAAATCGCCAAGTATATCGTGGCAAGCCTCAAAAGCGTCACGGCGCGCACCATTTTGAAATTGAATGAAGTTGTCAGTTGTCGTTGACCGTTGTCGTTATCCTCTATCCTGTTAAAAGTGATGTGTCAATTTGTGATGATGTGAAATCATAATGGATTAAACACAGCCTGGAACTACTTTTAGTTTCATTGTAGTCCTGAAGGGTAAAGGATAATTTACTTAATACTTGCAAGCAGGTACAATCCTTAAAAGCTCAAAGTTTTAATATTCTTTGGCTTTGGGATTTGTACCTGCTAGTATTTCCAAGTTGTTGAAGCTATATTTCCTTAAGGAAGCCTTAGTAATGAAGTGAGTGTTTTATTATTATTATTATTGTTATTTTCTTCTTTAATTTTGTATTTGAGTCTTTAATTTTGAGGTGTTGATCTAGGTTTAAAATTTTGGTACACTTTTTTAAATTAATAAATACTCTTGTAAATTTCTACTGTTTTTGTAAAAAAAAAAAAAAAAAAAAAAAAAAAAGATATCGAGTAAAGCTTTAAACTTTAGCATTAGCAGTTAACCGATTTCCTGCTTAATATAAAAATATATAATATTAAGCTACCAATGTTTTATTGAACTAAGTGTGTGCATATGCAGTAATTTCATACAATATTGAAAACAGATTTTAGTCATAGAAAAATTTGAATTAATCATTTACTTAAACAAAATGTTTTTGCAATGCTTGTTTATGAATTTAAATTTTGTGAAGAGAGCAAGCAACCTAACACTCCCAATTTTAGTTTAGATTTTATTTATTATTGTTGTTGTTGTTATTAAAATTATAGCCATTTGATTTTCTTTTAATTGCAAATTTTAATTTCTGTTTACATTGATTAAATTTTCTATCAGTAACTGCATTAACAATTTTATTGGAAATAATAATAATGATAATCAAGCACATTTAAGAGATGAAGCAAAATTTTTGGATAAACAGATTAGTCAATGTACAATGTCTGTTAAAACAATTTAGGCAACTTAGATTAATATGCATCCTGAAAATATTGTAAATATATGTGTTCTGGATTGTAAAAGAGGAATGTGCAATATTTTATTTTATTTTATTTTTTTTTTTTTAAGCAGTGCTTAAAATTATTTTAATCCTTAAAATGTGTTCTCTTTATTTAAGACTTATGAAATTTCATGTAAAATTTATCATTCTAGTACGTTGTATCCATTACAAATTTTTTTCCTATATCAGTTTAAATAACAGTACAGTACCAGGTACCACCTATTAATTAAATGCACAAAAAATTTAATTAACATAGCTTCTCACAACAAATGTTTTAAATATACCTACTGTTTAGTGTAATTTTAAGTAATAGGTGTTGAGATACAGCAATGTAGAAAATTATAGACATTTATAGCAGTGCCACCTTTCGGTCGATATACACTCATATTTAATAAAAATTTCAGCACCAAAATGACCTTCAAAAGTCAGGGAATATCAAAAAGATCCCTGTTTATGATATTGAACTTTCATTTGGTTATTGATCATTAAAAAAATAATTATGGTTCTATTTAAATTAACACGGTGGAATCTAGTTTAAATTTTAATACATGCTAATTTGTAAGAGTTAACTCTATTTATAGTTGCACAGTCAAACCTCGTTAATACATCACTCTGCACATAAGACACCCCTTTTTCTTAGTCCCCAAATTCCTTTAACTCCGCATAACAAGTCAAACCGCTTAACACAGTTTTTCAGAAGTCCCAAAAGTGATGTATTAATGAGGTTTGACTGTAATTATATTTATCACAAAACAGTTTAGCTTAACCGAGTTGCTGCTAATCACAAGTTTAAATTAAGATTTGTTCTATTCTGGTTTTTAAAACTAATTTTATGCCACTTAAATTATGCATTAATCTTGTTTTGTTGTCAACATTTTTAACTGTGGAAATTTTCTTATTTAATTATTATAACTGAAATATACTTGTGGTTAAAGTTTGGTTTCAGAAACAAAAATAGCGAGGGAATAAATTAAAAGAATATGGACTTGGAAAGAAATAGAATAAAGTCATATATTGCCACCACCGTAGGGTAAAGCTTCTAAATTGTATCACCATTGCTCTTTAAGAGCAGTTTAATCAATTTTTTGACATTATTTCAATTTTATGCTATATAAATAGCAATGCAATACACACATGTGATTCTTATCACGCTTGTTAATTTTAGTGACTTAAGACTAATTGCACAAATGTGAGCTTACATAGCTTTTGTACTCCCAAGATATTAATGTATGCAAAATTTATTCTAGTGCAATACTTGTCTTAGGACATTATAATTTGCATAAAAAGTGAAGTAAAAAAGAAAAGCCATGGAATTCGCAAAAACAGTATAATATAATGAATTGGGGGCATAAAATGGCCGAATATAATGAAAAAAAAAAAAAAAAGAAATTGACTCTACTGTGAATAAAATAAGTGGGTTAATGTTTATTTTATTTAAAAAAAGAAAAAATTAATTTTGTCTAAATTATAGGCAAAAACCTGATTTGGTTGTCAAAAACCAGTTAGTAATTGAACTATGTTTTGTATATATTTTTTACTACTAGTTGGAATTATGTTTTGAGTATATGTTTAACTACTATTTGGAATTCGGATGAATCATACAGTTCCTGGCCAAATTATTAGACCAAAGCAAAAACACAGATAGAAATACATTATATATTTATTAGAATGATCAACTAACTATGATGAGCACAGATACTGAAATTCGGCTATGTAATAAGCACATATCAGTTCATATTTTTCTGTGAAAGTTCGAACAAAAATGTATATAGGGAACCGATAGAGAAAAATAAAATATTTTGAATACGCTGTGTCATTAAATCAATGAAATGATTTGGAACTTCTACAGTTAGTCTTGCTTATTATGTGCCAATTTTTACCTCAATTTTCATAGAACTAGCACATATTTAAAAAGATATAACTGTTCTTTTTTTTTTTTTCTTTTCATTTTTCCATGTTCAAATTGATATATATTTTTTTAATCAACGTTTGTCAATCTGTGATTTTTTTTATCCACCTGCATTTCCTTGACTTTAAAAATTTACTTGCTTAATAAGAGATGTTTCGCAAATTGGCAAATTTTTGGAAAAAAAAAAAACTTTCATTTTAAACTTGGAAACAGGGAAATAAAGACTGAATTTTGTTTTTGTTAAAAAAAAAAAAAATCTTTCTAAATGTTTGTGCCAGTTCTACGAAAATTGAGGCAAAAACTGGTGCATAATAAGCAAGACCAACAAGTTTCAAATCGTTTCTTTCATTTAATGATAGGGTTTTGAAAACATTTTGCTACTGTCTAATTTTTATCTGCTACTTGTATGCATTTCTGTCTGAACACTCACTGAAAATATGAACTGATACATAGATATTACATAACCAAAGTTTCGTTTCTGTACTCATTGTAGTTAATTGATCATTCTAATAAATTTCCATACATTTATCTGTTTTTTGCTTTGGTATAATAATTTGGCCATGCACTGTAGGGTTCATCCTAATTCCAAATAGAGGTTCAACATAGTTCCAAACTGTGGCTACACCTTTTTTCAAAACATGGTTCAATCTAATTCCAAACTATAGTTTTACCTTTTCCCAAAACATGGCTCAACATAATTCCTAATTATGGTTTTACCTTTTCCCTAAACATGATTCAACGTAGTTCCAAATTATGGTTACGCTTTTTCCCAAAACTTGGTTCTTCCTTTTCTGAAAATATGGTTCAACCTTTTCCCAAAACATGGTTCAACGTAGTTCCAAAGTATGGCTGAAAGCAAGTACCATGTTATGGAGACAGGTTTTGCCATCATATGGATGCACCCAGCATTGAACCATATTTTGGTTCAACGTCGAACCAAAATTTTTTACAGTGTTGATATAAACACATTCAAATTGGAAATTCACCGTACGCTATTATGAAATGAATGAATGGAATTATGCAAAATATTCAAGAGATTTTTTTTTTTTTTTTTTAAATGAGTAATGAGGATAGCTTATTTAAAGAAATATTTTTTGTTTTTAATAATTTTACTGTTATTCTAATCAATTAAAAAGAATCGTTTTATTCAAATAATTAATTTTAGAAAAAAAAAAAAAAATGACTAAATTATTATTATTTACTAATAAATAGAATTTTCAGGATTAAAATGCCAAAACTATATACAGTAAATCTATGATAATCTAATTATTTATTTTAAAAAATTCGAAATACACTATCGAAACATTCTATGGAACATGCATATCTACACAAAGCCGCTATCTCCTACACTGTAAAGAATCTGGTGTTAGTTTGAACGAAAACTTGGTACTGAATTAGGTGCAACCACCCAATGGTTTAACATTTTACCATGATTTGGTAATTTCATGTTGAACAAAATATTGGTATTATGTTTGGGAAAAAAATAAAAAAATCAATATTCACCCGAGGCGGGGATCGAACCGAAGACCCTTTTGTTTCAAGTCTAACACCCTGGCACTGTGCCATGCTATCGTGCCCGATAACCCGGTTTTTTTTTCGTTGATTTTGATAAAAGGGGCTAAATTTTCTATGGTCTTATCTTGACCTATGAGTGAGTTGTTGCTGAAAATTTGCTCTTTACCCTAGGTTTTCGGCCACGCTCTTTAATTTAAACTTGGTTTCGTTTATATACACACACACACACACACACACACATATATATATATCATACTTCCTGAACTGTATAATAGATTTTTCTCTCTTCTTAAAAGGATATACTTCAATAAACTTTCTTACAGTACCATCTGGCTAGTGGTCAATTGAATAAAATCATCTCTTTTTTTATTGTAATGAATTTTGGTTTTGAATGACATAATCAAATGCAATCTCACTTCAGAAATTTCATTTTCACTCTCCGGCTTACAGCAACAGCCAATGGAAATATACACTCTCTTTTCAGCGCGCTAGTGGCGTCATCTCCTGAATACAAGAGGGATTGCAACTGCATGTACGCCGAAATACTTCTCTTGTCAGTGGATGTATGGTAGCTCCAAGTATTGGTGCAACTGAAATTCAATCGCAGAAGCAGAAAACTAAAAAGTGAGGTTGAACCGTATTATAGTATTAGTTATAACTTTACTCCATAGAGTGGTTCAAGTTTGAACTAAAGTTTTTAACAGTGTACGTAATTAAAGTATACGATATACCGATTAAATTTGTTGTACATTGTGTTTTCTCAGACAATAAATTATTATTTTTTAATATTGAATAAAAAGTGACAAAAATTCTTTGTATAATTTTAATAATCTAATCTTATGTATTAAATTTATTTATTTTTTTTATTTAATTTTTGATACACAATATGAAATACAAGTATTGTAATACTTAGTTAATCTGATATTTCTCAGTAATTGTTTATATATATATATATATATATATATATATATATATTATTTAAATTTGATATTCTTTGCATCAAATTTACATATTTTCAACATAAATTCAATTATTAATTTTTACTTACATTACCCGACTACCGTAGGCAATGGAATTATTGTATTTGGTCCAGAAATTTGATATTTATTTTTCACCTAATTTACACGTTTTAAGGTACCCTGTGTCCAAAAAAGTGGTTTACGGCAATTGATCAGTGTGTGTGTGTAAGTGCGGAATCTTCTGACTATCATATCTCCGAATCTAATAAAGATAGAGCGACGAAACTTCAGAATTGGCACAGGTCTCGCGTACAGATGAATTTCCAAATTTTGGTGAAAATTGGAAAAACGGAAGTGGGACATCCGAAACCGGAAGTGTCGGATACGCACCGTAAGTCAATATCTCAAAAGCGGTTGTAACGATTTTCTTAAAAATTGCTATATAAACACTCTATTACATGTTCTTTCGAATGATATAGTTGGTTAGTTCAGGAAAATTGATAGGTGTCTTGCATAAATAGCTCAATTTCAGGTTTCGCAAGTGCATTCCGTTAAAAACGACAGCACGGATTTTTTTTCAAACTCGGCATAACTCTTTTTTAGACATCCTTTCATATGTAATTGTTGTTTTCCAGTCAACGATTGAATTTGTCAAGTTTTGGTGAAATCCTGTATCTCAAAAACGACTCTAACAATAAATTGTTACATAAATCAATTTTAGATATTGTTTCTCATGTATTACATGGTTATTACAGGAAAATTAACAGTCATCCTGTTTAGGTAGGTTAATTTTAGATCTCGGAATTGGTCTTTCATAGGATAACTCAACCATTTTTTCTGTTATTTTCTAACTTGCCATGTAAACTTTGCTTTTATGCCTTTACTCGTGTATTGAGTTTCTCATACCGGAAAAATTTTAAGTTTCTACTTTGATAGGTGAATTTTATGTCTTCTGATCATATTATCTAAAAAAAAAAAAAAAAAAAAAAAACATGTAATACGTATAATAATGGGTCGTGTGGTTGTTTCACACCAGATTTTTAAAAATGTAATTAAGATCGGTATATCCCCATTCAAATTTCCAGGAAAATTCTTCAATTCAAAATTTTCTTTTTAAATCTTCCGTTTAACTATATTTAAATAGTTATGAATTAGTAACAAGTATTACAATAATTTTTTTACATTCGAAACTGCATTTTTGCATAGTATTTATACTCTGATTTCTAATTTCGTATTCATTTTAATCAACATGAAAAAAAATTATTTTTTTTTTTAAATTTTCCTTATCGGAGAATCGGTTACTTACACAATATATACATATATATATATATATATATATATATATATATATATAAAGTTTATTTAGAGGAGTTGCTGTATGCTCTCTAGTGTACATATCTGTAAAAAGATGATGTCTCTAGGCCTAAACAACAATAACAACAGAAAAAAACCCTGCAAAAATACTATGAAAAAAATAAAATTAGTTAAAATTGGTTTTTAAATTAAGTCAAATAAGTAAAATTGCGTTTTTTAGTGAATAGAAGACAACCAATAAATTTAATTAATATCTATTATTTCATTAAAAAAAAAAAAAAAAAAATATATATATATATATATATATATATATATATCAAAGTTTTACTTTTTTAAAAATTAGTATAATTATTATTATTTTATTTTATTTTTGCGATATTTAAAGATGTTTATTAAAAACCCAAAGAATCATTTTCATAATATCTGGAATTAAATTAAAAATAATCAAATATGAATGAAATAATGAATAATATTAAACAAAAACAAATTTACACTTTAAGTAAATATATATTTTTATTCAAAACACTTGTTTTGAAGAAGTATATTCTTAAATATATATAAAAATATTCAATTTCTCTATAAATAGATTCCTTTCTTGTTAAATATAAATGGGATATTTTAAAATATTTTCATCTTTTTTTTTTTTACTAAAGTGTAATAAAATGATAATAAAATGCATTCAGTACGTTATCAACAAATATTATATTAAATGCATTAAATATAAAACATCATAGTACAAAACATGCATAAAGATTAAAAAAAAGCTTTTAAAATCAACTTGCAAAGCTAAAACTCATATGTGATGTATATATAAATGTATAAGAAAAATGTTTATGTTTCTGGAAATACAATAAAAATTTAATGTAAAATTCTGTTTGATGTTAAAAAAATAAAACGAAGGTATCCTAGTTTTATCGAAAACGCTATTCTTGATGTTATATGTGAAAGCTTTTACAGTAAAAGCAAATTTTTTATACAAAAAAAAAAAAAAAAAAAAAAAAAAAAAAGAAAGAAAACGAAGCGGTAGTCTTTTATATTACAGTAGACTTTCGATTATCTGCGAGTGGATTATTCGTATTGCAAATTATTTGCCGTTGCATGAAAAGGGAGAGATCAAAAGAGAGCGGGATCGAGATAAGGTGTTTTCTCAATAAGAAACAAAAACAAGTGACTGATTAAAAGATATATATATTTAAACCTATATATATATTCACTGAAAACGAATAAAAAACAATCCCAAAACACACGGGGGGGGGGTGTTCTTCAGGACCCCCCCACCCCCCCACCCCCGCGCCTGAAGAAGACAGTCCTTTCGATATGTTAGACTCATGGAATTATAAATATATTTTTTAATATTCAATCCTTTAACGTTCATTGGTTTCACACTGAAAGAAACAATTTAACATTTTTTTCAACAATCAAGTTACCTTCATAAATAATTAGAATGCTGGTTGTCATGGTTTTAAAAAGTAAACGTAATGCTGGTTGCCATGGTCATAAAAAATAAAAAGAAAACAGGTTGCCATATCATATTGCAAAGAATCCAGGATGATATTGTTATCATTCAAAACGACGGCAAAAGAAAATCGCCAAATAGGGTTGGGGACAAACCTGCAAGTTGTACCGTCGCGGAGATATCTCTAATGCATTAATACTTTATCATCATGAAACATCTGCGTTAAAATTCTTTCTTATATTTTTATTTTATTGAAAGGAAGAGCTGATTCAAGGCTAATTTTATGATCTTTAATGTCTGGGTTTTATAAAAGAAAAATCACTGAACTCTAGCTTCTCATTAATTTACTGTGGCTGAAGAGAGAGAGAGAGAAAAAAAAAACAGTGTTGCCAGATTGGAGACTTTTTTTTATTCAGTAGCCACCAATAAATTGAAAAGTAATATTTGATATGCATAACAGATGATCAATCTTCGAAGTGATTAGGCAACCGTCACAATTAACATTTAGTGGCGGATATTGAATAAAACAAGAAAGAAAAATCATGCAGTACCCATTGATTAGTAACACTTTCCAACTGTAAGCAATTGTATCGAATAACTTTTAATATTCTTTGCCTACTTTATCACACAACAGACAGAACGACTGAAAAACATGCAGATAGACTAATTGATATTAAAATTACTCTTAGGCATTTTGGAAAGTGTTAAAAAGGCTTAACGCAAAAGAAAACGCAGCCGCTAGATTATAATTACAGCTTTTAATTTCTCTGAATATTTTAGTGTAGCCCTGTAAATCTGAAAGTTAATTATATCATGTTCTATACAAAACAATATTTTAGAATATTAATAATGCATGTCAATGTTTCTATGATTTTTATAGTAGAAAGATTTTTAAATATAACTTTTAAAAAATTCTGTCCTAAAACGTAACACATTGGCATTTTTTTTATTGTTGTTGTTGTTGTCCCTGTAAACAAACTAGTTGTACAGGACCTATTAATGGCATTTTAAATAGGGAACTTTCCATAGGGAACGTGAGTGTATCATTTTTTAAAAATTCTCAAAATATTCACAGATGATAGGAGCCGGAGACAATCAGATAGAAAGGTAGACAATCGGATAGACAGATGCACAAATTGAAATCATATTCCCACTAAAATTAAAAGAAAGTTTTAAAACGCTCATGTAAACAAAAGTGCAATTCCAGCAAATTTTTATTAATAGCTCCCAATGTAACTGATTATTTTTGTGTGGCCCTGTAAATCTAATGCTAAACCATACTATATTACATAGAAGGCACTCTTTTGTACACACGAATAATATATTTCAATTGCATTAAGCTTTGTGGAGAGTAAAATTATTAAAATTTGGTTTATAAAAATAACTCTCATACAACACAATGCTTTGGAGTACTTTCAAGTGCCCCTGTACACAAACCAGTTATAAATGGGCTCTATTTTACATAGGAAACATCCGATAAATAATTGAATAACATATTAAAATTTCATTGAAGTTTCTATATATTAAATGTATCAAAATACGGTTTATAGAAATATCTATCATAGAACACAAATGCTTTGAAATACTTTTGGGTGTCCCTGTACACAAACCAGAAGAGGTATTCACTCCATTTTCAATAGGGAACATCCGATAATCAACTTGAATAAAATATATCGGTTTAAAGAAATTCCATAAATATTTACGGGAATTAGAGCGCAGTAAAACAGACAGACAGACGGACAGAAGAACAGTCAGACAGATACAGAGATTGAAATTATATTCACATTAAAAAAATGATAGAAAGTTTCAAAAACGCGTAAAGTAAACGAAGGTACAATTCTAGCAATTTTTTATTAATAGTTCTTAATATAACTGAATATTTTTGTGTCACCCTGTAACTCTAATGATAACCATGCTATATTCTATGAAAAGCATTCTTTTGTGCATATAAATAACATATTTTAATTTCCTAAAACTTCGTGGAAAGTAAAGATATTAAAATTTGATTTATAGAAATATCTCGCATAGAACGCAATGCTTTGGAATACTTTTAAGTGTCCCTGTACATAAATCAGTAGTGGTATTTCCTGCATTTTATACAGGAAATATCCAATAGGGAATCTCAATAATATATTTCAATTTAATTGAGATATGTCTACAGTAAAGGTAAGAAAATATGGTTTATCGAAATACCCCTCATAGAACATAATGCTTTGAAACACTTTCACGTGTACCTGTACACAAACCAGTAGAGGTACAAAAGTTTCAATAGGGAACATCCGATCGTAAACTTGAATAACATATATCAGTTTCAAGAAATTCCATAAATATTTACGGGAGTTAGAGCTCGGACAGACAGACAGGCAGACAGACAGACGGACAGGCAGATACACAAAACTGAAATCATATTCACACTTAAAAAATGTTATAAAGTGTTAGAAACGCTTAACGTAAATGAAACTACAATTCTAGCAATTGTTTATTAATAGCTTGTAATGTAACTGGATATTTTTGTGCCACCCTGTAAATCTAATGTTAATAATGCTATATTCTGTGCAAAGTATTCTTTTGTGCATATAAATAACATATTTCAATTTCCAAAAACTTCGTGGAAAGTAATGTTATTAAAATTTGATTTATAGAAATATCTCTCATAGAACGCAATGCTTTGGAAGAATTTTGAGTATCCCTGTACATAAACCTATGGTGGTAATTCCTCCATTGTATACAGGAAACATCCAATAGTGAACTTGAATAACATATTTCAATTTCATTCAGATATGTCTACAGTAAAGGTATGAAAATATGGTTTATAGAAATACGTCTCATAGAACACAATGCTTTGAAATACTTTCGGTTGTCCCTGTACACAAACTAGTAGAGGTATAAACTCCATTTTCAATAGGGAACGTCCGATAGTGAACTTGAATAACATACATCAGTTTCAAGAAATTCCATAAATATTTAGGGGAGTTAGAGCGTGGACAGACAGACGGACAGACAGTCAGACAAACCGAAGTCATAAATACTTTTCAACCTTGTTGGAAAGTGTTAAAAATGTTAGAAAGTGTTAAAAACGCTTACCGTAAACGAAAGTACACATCTAGCAATTTTTTTTATTAATAGCTCTTAATTTATCTGGATATTTTTGTGCCACCCTGTAAATATAATGCTTATCATGCTATATTCTATGCAAAGCATTTTTTTGTGCATATAAATAACATATTTCAATTCCCTAAAATTTCGTGGAAACTAAAGTTATTAAAATTTGATTTATAGAAGTATCTCTCATACAACGCAATGCTTTGGAATACTTTTGAGTGTCCTTGTCTATAACCCGATGGTGGTATTCCCTCCATTTTATACAGGAAACATCCAATAGTGAACTTGAATAACATATTTCAAATTCATTAAGATATGTCTACATTAAGGTATGAAAATATGGTTTATAGAAATACCTCTCATAGAACACAATGCTTTGAAATACTTTCGGGTGTCCCTGTACACAAACTAGTAGAGGTATAAACTCCATTTTCAATAGGGAACGTCCGACAGTGAACTTGAATAACATATTTCAATTTCATTAATATATGTCTACACTACAGGTATGAAAATATGGTTTATAGAAATACCTCTCATAGAGCACAATGCTTTGAAATACTTTCGGGTGTCCCTGTACACAAACCAGTAGAGGTACAAACCCCATTTTCAATAGGGAACGTCCGATAGTGAACTTGAATAACATATTTAAATTTCATGAAGATATGTCTACAGTAAAGGTAGGAAAATATGATTTACAGAAATACATCTCATAGAACACAGTGCTTTGAAATACTTTCGGGTGTCCCTGTACACAAACCAGTAGAGGTATAAACTCCATTTTCAATAGGGAACGTCCGATAGTGAACTGAAATAACATATTTCAATTTCATTAAGGTATGTCTACAGTAAAGGTATGAAAATATGGTTTGTAGAAATACCTCTCGTAGAACACAATGCTTTGAAATACTTTCGGGTGTCCCTGTATACAAACCAGTAGAGGTATAAACTCCATTTTCAATAGGGTCCTTTCGATAGTGAATTTGAATAACATATATCAGTTTCAAGAAATTCCATAAATATTTACGGGAGTTAGAGCGCGGACAGACAGACAGACAGACAGACAGACGGACGGACAGACGGACAGACAGACATGCAGACAGACAAACCGAAGTCAGAAACACTTTTCAACCTTGTTGGAAAGTGTTAAAAAGTTCCCAATCTGGCAACACTGAAAAGAAATCGCAAAACAGAGAATAAATGTAATGCTTTTTAGAGATGCCTTTTTAGCAGGAAAAAAAGAATAATTTAATTTAAGAAAATAAATTTTAAGGAAGACTATGTGATTTTTCATATCACAAGGTCACATATCTGATTTAGACAGTGTACTTTGACCACCGCGATCCCCATATATTTTGTACGACTTTTTTGTGAACGTTGATAAAGAGTTACGTGTATGTACCTCTAGATCCAATGATCATGGCTGATTGGAAAGCCCTTATCATAACTGCTATCATTAGTATCGATATAGACATGCGCAGAGTGTTTCCAAAATCTATGTATTGCATAACAAAAGGAATGCATAGCGAACATTTGTGAAGACAGCATTCAAACACTTTAATACTACTACTACATGCATGTATTTTTTGAATAAATATTTTAATCATTTGGTTCGTAAAATTCTGAAAATAAAGCATTAATTTAGACTTAAACTGTATCATGCTTTAAATAATTACACAGAATTTATAAATTAAACAAACCAGTAGAAAACATTAGTGATGTCGTGCCCAATCAATGGAAGCTGTAGGTGAACGCAGTTTGTAAGGCGGTTGACAAATAATGAACGTTGCACTTTTATTTTATTTCAAGGATTTATGTAGTACGCCAATTATGAAACCTAATCATATTACACCTGTTGCGATTACCTCTTCATATGAATATCAGTACATTTCGACTCAGTTGCTAAATAAAATATTCGATTAATATTTTTTTAAATACAATTTTCATCGTTTCTTTCATATATATGTGTGTGTGTGTGTGTGTGTGTGTGTGTGTGTGTGTGTAACGCATTTAATTGATTGCTGAAAGAGAGGTGACAGTCGCAACACAAATGGAGACGAGGCGTTGTTCAGGCAAACATCTTTAATGCTTCATCATCTCACAGTCGGGACGGGGCAAGACGAATGGAGTAATCCGACAAGCTGCCGATTCGCGCCGGCCGCACGGGCCTCATGCCGCGGCGTTCGGTGGGGGATAATTATAAGATTTACGTTAATTTCGGAGGGCTGGCCACATGGAAAGGTTTAACAAGTCAAGATCGTGTCAAATCGCTCCGTTTGTTTACTGTTTGGGCTTTTATACCCGTAATTTTTGGTGTAATTTGGCGTAGTTCTAATTCCAGCCCATTTTATTTAATTGGTTATTTTATTCAAAACCAACGCCTTTTCCTGCCTTTTCATTGTTTTCTATTGGTTATATTTTTATATTTTGCAGACCTCGCGATTCCGATCGGAGCCATATTTTGCCAAACTCGCCAAACCATTAAAACATTATTTATTGCTTTGTATCTGATATGAAATAATCAAACCGCAAATTAGACTCATTAAAACCTTTATTTATTACTTTGTATGCTATTGCTTATTAAATTTATTTCTAGGCCAATTATAAAGCTATTTCCAGACAACAAAATACTTAAATGATTAACTTGTTTATTTCACATGATCGCGACTGCAATCTCCGTTCATTATTTTTTATGCTTTTAATCCCACAGCCCAATATGAAATCTCCTTTAATTTATTTGCAATATTACTTTGAAATATAACCAGAATACCTTGAAACTATAAAAATGTTAATTTAATTCTTACTTCTTTTTATCTCTTATATTTCATATATATATATATATATATAAATATATAGATATATATATATATATATATTAGGTCTTTGCATAAATTCGTGCGGTTTTTTATTGCTCCATTTCATAAAAATACATCAAATCAAATGACAATTTTTAATCAAAATACTCTCCATTACTTTCTACAACCTTTGCCCATTTTTCGGGTTACCACGGCGATAGAAGCTCTCGTTTCTGGAGGCAATAAAATGATCCGCGTCCGCACGAACTTTTGCAACGACCTAATATACATAAATTTCTAAATAGATTTTAATCGAAATCAAATAACAGTCTACTATATAAAATTATAAACCTGATTTTATAAAAGTTTTGTTACAAAATAAAACATAAATAAATGAGAGAAAGAAAAAAAAGAAAATATGTCGATTTTTTTTTTTTTTTTTTTTTTTTTTTTTTTATCAGAGAAGCAATCTGAGATTACTACTGAAAGTGGTTTCTGACTTTCGCAATAGAATTTCACCAGACAGCATTTATAAAATATACCCGAAAGGTTTCTCATAAAAGAAGAACTACACAAGGATTCACTAGCTTTTAGTCAGATAAAAAATAGAAATGTTGAGCAATTTTTT
This sequence comes from Salticus scenicus, assembly GCA_963930645.1. Taxonomy (NCBI): domain Eukaryota; kingdom Metazoa; phylum Arthropoda; class Arachnida; order Araneae; family Salticidae; genus Salticus; species Salticus scenicus. Next base: position 184,941,381 of record OZ005648.1, on the reverse strand, counting down.
TTTTAGCAGGTAAACACTCAAAAACTCAAAGACAAATTCTGCTTCATCGATATAAAATATATTGTTTCGGAGATTTTGTTTTTCAAAACACACCATAAAAAAGTTTTTGTACATGTTTTATGTGTAAGATTTCAATAAATAGAGATTGTAATTTTGTTAAGGTTCTATACAAGAGTCAAATGATAAGTTATAAACAATGCATAACACCCTGAGTTGATTTAATTGTAGTATTCCTCCTGAGAAAATAAGAAGACGCGAATTGCAGAATTAAAATTAGTTTTATTATCCATATGTATTTGAGTTTAATCTATATTAGAACAAAATAATCTTCTAGTTTTTCGTAATACATGAGAGGGAGATAGAGAGAAATAATTAAAAATGTACATTGAATTATTCTAGTGGAAATAAAACTGTAATCTTTTTAACTATTTCAATTCAATTATTGTGTCAATTGTACAATCAAGGCAAGTCTGAAGGATTCCCTCCAATTACTAAAAAAGTGAATGAAAAGTGAATGAATGCATAACATTCACATACTATACGAACCTATGTGACAATTTATTTATTTAATTGTACAAATTTTGATAGAATTTTTTCAACAAGAACACTTAGGTGAATATATCTTGATAATAAACAAACAAGCAAACAAAGAAAAAAAAAACTTGATAATACAGAATTGCCGTTTAAAAACAAAAATAATTAGGACTTTTTACAAAGTTTTTTAAATCGATGATGTACATGATCTGTCCAAAAAGTAAGGAGATTGATTCTGTAAAATTCGTTTATTTGAAGATAATTTTACCGACTCTTAATATTCTTCAAAATAGCTTCCCCCTGCATTAACACACCGTTGCTAACAACTATGCCACACATTGATGCCCGCTTGGAAGTCTTCAAAAGGAATGCTGTTCAGGACGCACGTTACGTTTTTCTACAGGTTCTTCAGATTGTCGGAACGATTAAAATCAACTTCAAAACAGCCTCTTGAGCTGGATTTTAACCAAGGAAATAAGAAAACGCCCAGCAGTGACAGATTGGGGCTATATGGTGGTTGGGACAGTGTTGCAACGCTGCGTTTTACTAGGAACTGACAAGGAAACATTCAAGAGGTGTCGTCTTCAAAAAATATCGTAAAGAAATATATATATATATATATATATATATGTGATTCTACTCTTCATAAAACACCAGAAAGTGAAAATAAAATCGGCTGAAATTAATTACAGCGACTACAAAAAATATCAAAATCAAGCATTTTTGGCGATTTAGCGCTGTTAGGCGATAAGTTCGCTAGCACCGTGATTGCCCTGTAGGAACAGAGCCGTGTTTTGCTACTCTGCCAAGTACTCAAAATCAATCGCCAAACAGTGTATGTTGAATAAATTAGAATTAGATTAATGGATAATGAATTTTAAGTTGCATAAATGCCATTTTTTTAATTAAAAAACGAAACTAATTTTAGCATGCATAATATTAAGGAAAAGCTAACTCACCTATCTCCTGCATTTCCTGTGGTCGCTTGAAATACATTTTAGGCCACACACAGAAATAAAGATGAACTCCGATTGATTACTATATTTGACTTTAATCATAGATTTTTCTTTGAGAATTTTTATGAACAAACCAGAATTTCTCAAGTTTTTAAGCACAGGTTTAAAACATTTCGAATACGTATAAAGGCATTTTTTTTATGCCTTGAATGAATTATAAATATAATACAGAATAGTACTTATTATTTGAATAATATCACAATTAATGAATAATTTTACTGCGACTTCAGTATGGATATTCGACTGGATATCACTCAAGAATAAAAGTACTTCTGTTTTTACAAATATGTTCAGAGAGAGAAAAACATAATAATAATAAAAAAGAAGAAAAGAATGAAAGTTTGGTTTCTCTCTATGGTCACGTGATTGTCTATCACTGCTCGACTGTCGCCGTCCCCGCTCCCATTGAATCAACAGTGTAAAATCGCCAATTTAGTTAACGCTTGCGTATACGCATTTAAAAATTATTTCGTAAATATGCTCTTATATCATCAGATGTTTAAAACTTCTATATTTCAATTGCGCACTATGTTGTGCCGAATTTAGTGTGTCAAGTTTTCTAAAAATGATATTTGATTAGTTAGAAAACTCTGCATGTAAAAAAAAAAAAAAAAAAGAAAGAAGATGAAAAAAGAAAGAAAGATTTTGTCAGATACCTTTCAATTTCCATGATCTAAATTAATACAGATAATTAAAAGAATTAATGTAATCATGTACTAAAGCTGTAGCACATTTCAAGAATTACTTTTACATGGCAGTCCCCAAAATGATTTTATTTCTTTTAATTATTTACTGGTCTACTTTTCGTCTTCGTTAAAAAAAAAAAAAAAAAAAAAAAAACTTTAACATATGAGGCATAACATATCTTTTGCATTCCAAAAGTTTTGGGATAATACACACCGTGTATTTTTGAAGGTAATTGACAAATAATCAATTTTTTGTTTATTTAATTAGTGTTCATAAAACTTAAAAATATTTTTCATTCAAAAGTGTTATATACATTATCAGTAATTTATAGTAGACTTTTAATATTATTCTACTATAATACAACAAAGTCATTAAAAATTTTATTTTTAAAGGTAGATAAGAATCATAATAGGTTAATTAAAAACACTTTGATATACTTAAAGCATTTATCTCAATAAACTTTTATAAGTTATTAATATAATGCTAAAACTTATTCTTTAAATGAAATAAATCCAGTTGCAATAAAGCGGAAAACATGTGGGAGTGATTTTCGCAGAGAATTCCCAGAAATATTAATATCCATAAATGAATAATGCATTCTTCTTTTCCTCCGAAACGAAAATAGAGAATTGACAAACATAAAAGACGAAAATAATTTGAATTTGATATGCGTGCAAATAGTATTAGAAGAATTAAATCTGTTCTAATATTCTGTCAGTTTTCATTATAGATAAATAACTTACTTTTTCATGAATTATTCAGTAAAAATATTCAGTTTTACTGATTCATGCTTTTAAGAAAATTGATCTAGAATGAGTTAATAAATCAGATTATAGTATGCATCATATGTGTGAAGGAAATGCCAATTGATGTTCCACGAAGGCAATGCATTTTTGAGTTATAAAAATAATGTTCATAAAAATTGTCATTTAAAGAGTTTTTTGGGTACTGTTAAAAAATATTAAAGAATTGTGTGAACGTTGCTTGGATGGGTTTTACGTCGCACTAGTGCTGAGCAATGGGCGATTGGTGACGGTCTGGGACTCACCCTAGTGGTGGTCTGGAGACATGCCATCACAATTTTGATCCTCCACGGAAGGGATCACTCTTCCGCTTTGGTGAGAGAATCGTGTGAACAATCATATTTGAATTTACGGAAATCTCAACTGCTTCGTGGTTCTGAGGTTATTTTGTAGTCTTTGAAATGTTTAGATTAGAGTGCTTACTTATGATGAAGTACGTCTGGAAAAGATGTGTAGTTATAATTTGAGTTTTATTGAGATTAAATTTAGTGAAGCATTTTAATTATACTTTCTGTTTTTTTCATTTTTATCGTTTAAACAATAGTGATGCCACTATTTAAATATGAAGAATTAACAACAGTCATATAAATATTTAAAAGCTACGTTTAAAATTTATATTTAAATAAATGAATTAAAATAAAATATTTAAAATGGGGAGTAATATGCAATCACTACAAAATTATTTGTCTCATAGGGTTGATATACTGCTCACAGCACATTATAATACTGTACTTGGCGTGAAACTTCTGTTATTCTACGACTGATCGGATAATAGGTAAATAATAGTAATAATAATAATAACAATTAACTTATGTTCAATTGCAGCTAATTGCAGAAAATAATATTTTGCTGCGGTTTAAGTAGTGAAAGTACAAACAAGCAAAACAGCTCCTTTATTTTATAGATGAAACTAAATAATAATCTATATAATATTTCTTTAACGTGGACCAGTTTCAATTATTTTTTGTCGAAATATGATACGCGAGGATAAAAAAATAATATTTATACATGAACAATATTTAAGCACGCGGAATTAGCTCAATGGACTAATAAGAAAAAATGACGATATTTGTCTGATGACATTATTTTACGAATAAAATGTATTTTTAACAGTTGTTTCTTCAGAATCTTTGCAAGCGTCATTTTAAATCTAGCAATATTTTAAAGATATATACAGAATATGAACGTTTGTGTCATAAATTGACTAAAAAACAAAATCATAAAAAATATAATCAAAATAGGAATTATTATTATTATTATTATTATTATTATTATTATTATTATTATTTATTTATATATATAAAAAAAAAAATAACAAAATTAATAAAAAGTCATCGTCAACATGACGACAAAAATTTAAAAGGCGTCGTGGGAGTCCTATATTAAAATTGTACTGCCTGTGGAAGTATGAAAATTGGGTCGTGAACCATGAATTTTATTTGGAAACCTTTCTTTGAATGATTTTGGTTTCACTATTGTACAACATTAATTTGGTTTTATTAATAATTTGGCTTCTGGTAAATTAAAATTCTAATTAGGTGGCGAAATTGGTATAACATTTGTGAGTTTCAAATTTTAAAGGTAAATAAGAAAAGAAATAAAATGCGAATACTTCGCACGGGTTTGCTAGTAATAATAATAATAATAGAAATAATAAAACAAATCTTTGGTGAAAAATAAATGACACTGATTTCTACAATTTTTATTTATGCTATTAATCAATCACGCAACTTTTAATTTTACATATCCAGAGAAAAAAAAAAAAAAAAAAAAAAAGGAATAAGAAAACTTCTTTTAGTCCAGACTTTTTTTTTTTGTTGTTTTGTTTTGCAAGATGAACTTAGGCTAGCAGTCTTCGTATGCTAGGATTGTCATCATATTGAAACAAATCCCCCCCCTTTTTTTTTCATAAACATCAACAAAAATTCCATTAAGATTAGTCAGAAACAAACAAGTTTCTAAACTACACTGAAAAAATAAAATAAAGTAAAACAAATCAATCAATAAATAAAATAAATAAATAAAAATAAAGGAAGAAAAGTACTCAAAAATTAGCAAAATTGTGTGAGAGTTCGAAACAAATATACTTAAATTAAAAAATCCCATGTACTTAATTTTGAATATGTTAATATGTTGAAAAATTGGCATCGACCATCGTGAATTTCAATATCCCAAACATAAATTATAATTGATGTAATCTTCCTCAAACCAGTAATGAAACCACCGCAAAATATAGTTCTGGAGATTTGAGGGAATAAATTTTTCGTTTGAACTCTTTCTAATTGAATTTGCAGAAATTCTATTTAAGAATTCTTTAAGCTTAGCATATTTACTACAATTTCAAAAGTGTAAATATTTTAATTTGAAAGCATGCGATATTTCATAAATGAGATAAACATGTTTTCCTTTTTGAAACAAAATTACTCATTTTTGAGTACTTCATTTTTAACCCTTTAACGATCATTGGTTTCGCAGCGAAACCAAATATTTGACATAATTTAAGAATTTTTATGCAGCAGTTTTTTAACATTTCCCCCTTGTTTTAATCAGGTTTTTAACTTTTGTTTCTTTTCTGTTGGAAGATAGGAGCACTATTCCAAAATTTAACAAAAATGAAGCCAAATGCATAAGTCACTTGAAGTTTCTTAGTGCACGCGAGTGCGAATTGCTGGTTTAATGATGCACTAATGTCCAGTGTTTTTTCAGTTAGTGAAGAGCTGGACTATTATTTTCACATGAAACAACTTTTACGAGTTGTTGTAGTCGATAACGTTTAGTTACAAATTGTTTTACTTATTAAAATAAATATTATTTGAATTTAATAAGGTTAACTTATAGATGTTTCAATCCAAAACTTTCTCAAAAAGGAACAATGCTTTTTTTTTTTTTTTTTTTTTTTTTTTTTTTAGTATTTATGATCAGCTATGTGTCTAAAAGCCATTTTTAAAATTAGTTTAGTAATTTTTAAAATAAATTAAATAGTGAACGTTAAACGGTTAAGAGTGTATACGTGATTCGAGACCCCACTGCCCCTGACAGCGTATTTCAGGTGATGCTCCATGCACACGATTATTTTGTAATCCTTAAATGGATACATAAAAAATTTAAAATTAGCAGTGTACAAAAATCTTCCATTTACCCTACCGACCTACACTATCGTAGATTCCCAAACCCCTAGCTGATTCCCACAGATTTGCATAAGATATACTTAGGCGATATTTCTTTTTATGCCAAAATGAAAAAAAAAAAAAAAAAAAAAAAAAAAAATGGATGTGTAAGCATTTTGTTTTTATTGCTATCAGCCTGGTATGTTTCATAATTTTAAAGTTATAATGACGATAACATCACCAGACATATCTGCAAGTTTAATTTTTGATCTTTTTTAAAATTTAATTATTTACGAGTAAATATAAATTTTGTGTAAAAAAAAAAAAAAAATGTGTAAGCATTTTGCTTTTATTCGCATCATCTTCGAAACTAAACGATATTTTATAATTTTTAAGCTATTATGAGATATTTAAATAATATATTTTAAATTAATTAGACTCATTTTTAAATGGTCTATTCATATAGGCCTTGGATTGTGCCCCATCGTTTAGTACTTTTGGTTTGAGGAAATGAGCTTCACATAGATGCAAGTGCTCGGATATTAATAGTGTTGATATCCGATTAGTTTATACAAGCGGTTGAGCGGTTCTGCGCTCAAAGCTGGGAAGTGTCGGATTCGATCCCAAGTCGCGCTCATCGACCTAGCCATTCGGAGTTTTCCGTATCTTTTCCGGGGCCGCGGTAGCCCAGTCGGTAGAGCGCCGGCCTCGTAATTGGAAGATTGCGGGTTCAGTACTCGAGCCGGCCAAAGACCGGCCTCCTACATAAAGGTGGCTGGTGCACGTAAAATCTGTCGTGGCCGTAATGTCCTCCATGTTCGCATCGAAAATTATATCTCTGGGGTCACCGAAGCGGGAGAGCCATCACTTCCGTGGAGGATCAAAATTGTGATGGCAAGTCTCCGGATCACCTCTAGGGGTGTGTCCCAGACCGTCGCCAATTGCCCATCTGCTAGTGCGACGTAAAACCCGACCATCCGTATCTTTTCCGAAACTCGCGTAAATACGGGCTAGGATCCCTTAGAAAGAATCTCCAAGAGGGCATTCCACCTTATAGGCTTAGGACCATAGCGTGGTCAGTTGGTCTTAAAACCCTACGACAACAACCGACTAGTTTATAAACTAATTAGCACAATAAGAAAGTTTAAGCGTTTTTTCGCGAAATTAGAGATTTCAAATTCAAATATATTTATTTCGATGCATTTTTTTTTTTTTTTTTTTTTTTTTTTTTTTTTTTAAATATTATTCTATCTTGTTACATTTCTAGAACCCTAATAAAAAATTTTGTTATCAAATAATAATAATAATTACTAGCGGGTCAGTATTTTCAAATGAATCACTATAATTAATGAAACACTAACAGTAACTTTTAGTGTTAAGAAAAGAAATTAAAAAAAAATCATTTGTGATTGGGTAAAAAGTCGGCCCGGGTCCCCACTGCCTTCGGCAGCGCAGTCCCGTGCGCGTTGCGCGTGCACAACTTAAGGGATACACGCGCAGCGCGCGCGTACTCCTTCCCTGACCCTTTGTGCCCCCTAAAAAAAAAAGCGCACAACTTAAGGGATACACGCGCTGCGCGCGCGTATTCCTTCCCTGACCCTACGTGCCCCCTAAAAAAAATCATTTCTGATCGGGTAAAAACTCGCACCGGGTCCCCACTGCCTTCGGGATCGCAGTCCCGTGCGCGCTGCGCGTGCACAACTTAAGGGATACACGCGCTGCGCGCGCGTATTCCTTCCCTGACCCTTCGTGCCCCTAAAAAAAATCATTTCTAATCGGGTAAAAACTCGCACCGGGTCCCCACTGCCTTCGGCAGCGCAGTCCCGTGCGCTCTGCGCGCGCACAAGTTAAGGGATACGCGCGCGGTGCACGCCTATTTCTTCTCCACCCTTTCAGGCCCTCTTAATTAACCTACGTATACCAATTTTGAACGATCTAACTCCTTTGGCTGAGATGCAAAAGAAAACGTAATCAGGACACCTCAAAACGTGTAAATCTGGTGAAAACTTTCGATAATTTAAAAGAACTTTAAAATATCTTTCGAATGATGTATTAAAAATAATTGAATCATAATTAGAAATTGAAATATTGAAATTTGAAAATATTACAGCGCCATCTGGCTGTACAAATTTCTGTATTCCACTGCTTGATTCCAATTCAAAAAAAGCTTTCTAATGATGTCTTACTTATGAAATTATTTTAATTAGTAGCTGAGATACAAAAGAAAACTAATTCAGGAAACCTCAAAACGTGTAAATCTGGTGAAATTTTTCGATAATTTAAAAGAACTTAAAAATATCTTTCGAATGATGCATTGAAAATAATTGAATCATAATTAGAAATTGAAATATTGAAATTTGAAAATATTACAGCGCCATCTGGCGGTACAAATTTCTGTATTCCACTGTTTGATTCCAATTCAAAAAAGCTTTCTAATGATGTCTTACTTATGAAATTATTTTAATTAGTAGCTGAGATACAAAAGAAAACCAGGACACCTCAAAACGTGTAAATCTGGTGAAAACTTTCGATAATTTAAAAGAACTTTAAAATATCTTTCGAATGATGTATTAAAAATAATTTAATGATAATTAGAAATTGAAATATTGAAATTTGAAAATATTACAGCGCCATAAAAGAAAATTGATTCAGGACACCTCAAAACGTATAAATCTGGTGAAAATTTTCGATAATTTAAAAGAACTTTAAAATATCTTTCGAATGATGTATTACAAATAATTTAATCATAATTAGAAATTGAAATATTGAAATTTGAAAATATTACAGCGCCATCTGGCGGTACAAATTTCTGTATTCCACTGTTCGATTCCAATTCAAAAAAGCTTTCTAATGATGTATTACTTATGAAATTATTTTAATTAGTAGCTGAGATACAAAAGAAAATTAATTCAGGAGACCTCAAAACGTGTAAATCTGTTGAAAACTTTGAATAATATAAAAGAACTTTAAAATACCTTTCGAATGATATATAAAAAATAAATTAATCGTAATTAGAAATTGAAATACGCGTATTAGAAATTTGAAAATATTACAGCGCCATAAAAGAAAATTGATTCAGGGCACCTCAAAACGCATAAATCTGGTGAAAATTTTCGATAATTTAAAAGAACTTTAAAATATCTTTCGAATGATGTATTACAAATAATTTAATCATAATTAGAAATTGAAATATTGAAATTTGAAAATATTACAGCGCCATGTGGCGGTACAAATTTCTGTATTCCACTGTTCGATTCCAATTCAAAAAAGCTTTCTAATAATGTATTACTTATGAAATTATTTTAATTAGTAGCTGAGATACATACAAAAGAAAATTAATTCAGGAAACCTCAAAACGTGTAAACCTGTTGAAAACTTTAAATAAAAAAAAAAGAACTTTAAAATATCTTTCGAATGATGTATAAAAAATAAATTAATCGTAATTAGAAATTGAAATACGCGTATTAGAATATTGCAATGTGACCTCGTTAAATACCAGATGTTTATCGCTGTTTTTTTTTTTTTTTTTTTTTTTTTCCTTAGCTTCCGTCGAGAAATGAACTTCTTTGAACAGGTTGCCATGGTGATGAAACGGACGTCTACATTATTTGATTACGGTTTTCATTTTCGAATGAAGTAAAGCATTTTCAATGGTTTAGAGATTCAGAATTTCATCGAAAACTGCCGCGATACTGAAAATTAAAAAATTTATAACTCATTCAGTTTTTGAAATTTTCTCTCAATCTTTTGGGAGTGTAAGCGAGATCTAATACAAAAAAAAAAAAAAAAAAAAAAAAAAAAAAGATTTATCTCTAAACGCTTTTGAGTTATAAAATGTTTTGCGAAAAAATCGATGTTTCGTAAAATCTAAAAATATGGATCGCTAATCCGTATTTTGTAAAAATGTTTATATGGTTCGAAAGAGGATTAAATGGCCTTTCTTTATATACCAGCTGTTAAGAAATGGAAGGGTTACCCGGTCGTACAGGCGTTTCGAAAAAGACGACCGCGAAAAAGAGAAATTTTCGACCCTTTTTAAAACTTTTTTTAAAAATATAAAAAATCCGTATTTAAAAAAAAAAAAAAATTATACCGTAAGAATCGGTAATAAATGCTCTTTATCGTGGTACATGTGTATTTTCGATATCTCCAACAGATCGGAAGCGATCGCTTTACAAAACCCACGAAATTTTCTCTCTGTGCTTTTTCTTTCAAGGTAAGCGGTCGCGGTAGAAAATGGCGGTCGCCTCCGATTTCGAATCGTTTTTTCGTTAGACAATGGTCGATATTTTAATTAATATCTCCGCTAATTAGTGTCGCATCGTTTAGCAAATTAGATAACCCAGATATGCGATAAATTCTCTGTCCATCGGTACCTGTTCGAAGTCCGTGCGACCGTTAGCGGCGGAGCCTTAGCTGCGTCAAGCCGTTTCTCACAGACAGACACACAGACACACGCGTACAGATTTTAATAATATAAGGAGATTATTAATATTTTAAATTTATGTATTTAAAAATGTGAAATCAAACTGATAGTTGAAGATATATATATATTGAAAACCTTTTCAAACATTGCAGTAAATGAAACCAAGAATTAGAAAAAAGTATGAATAAAGATTACTAAAAAATTGAGCATCCTGATATTAAAGCATACAAGAACATTACTTTTTCAATGGCATTGAATGAATGCTGCATACAAATTGGGTGATATTTCTGTCGTGCTGTATGCAATTTGCTAAAAATGTACAGCATGCTACGCCCAATATCACCCATAAGACATGAATATAATTTAAATCTCAAAGCAAAAGAGGAAAAACCAAGAGAGAAACATACTTTTACATCTACAATTACGTATATTACTGAATAAACAAATTTAATCCTAAGATTAAATAATAAAACCAAAATTATTATTCACTATAACTGTAAAAACACGCCGAAAACAGCATAAACGCACCACAACAGCTATGAGGCTGAATATAGTTAAATTTACAATTAATTAGAGAGTCGTATTTATCTATTGAACTATTAAGTAAAAATAGAATTTAATTTAAATTGCTTCTGCTAATTTTAATAACTAATAAACCTTGAAATTAAAATTAAAAATATATTTATTTTATTAAATATTAATTTATATCTTACATTAATTTGAAATGCGTACATTCGCAATTCACAAGTAGCATGCGAAGGTAGAGGTGTTTCTTGTGGATGCAAACGAACAAGATAGGGAGGAATGATAGCGCCCTCTGTTAGAGTGAAAACAAAAAGAGGTAATGATCCATATATATATATATATATATATATATATATATATATATATATAAATATTGCTTAATGAAACCTAAACTAGTGGTAGCTTTTTGAATTATCCTATTAAAGAATCGGACGCTTGATAAACAATGCATGCGGTATAACAAAGAGCTATTAAATAAAAGTTATTAATTAAAACACAAAAGATGATAAAATTCGTTTAGAAAGCCAGGCTAATTAAATTCACAGTACTAAAAGTAATTTTATTTTTTATTTTTATTTAAAGTTTTTGATAATTAGTACTAATTTTGAAATTAACTAATTGGATATTTAATAAGAAAGTATTGAAAACTATTAGAAGTTAGAATTTGTTTAGCTTTAACTGTCAAAATTTAAATTTTGAACCTATAAATCAATAACTTTTTCTGTGTGTGTGAGTTTGTGTAATATGCAAACACCATAACAAGGATTAGAAGAAATTAGAAATAAGATTTAATTATTGAATTTACGAGACATTTAGGATAACCATAAAGTCTAGTCTGAAAGAGAAGATAGAGTTTACGTTTTTACTTTTATATTTATCAAAACATAGATGTTTTATTCTATATAGGAAGTTAATGAGAATATTTTTGTAAATAGTTTTATGTAAACATGATTTGTGATGAGTAAATAAATCAACTTTAAAAGAAAATTCTTTTATCTTATCAAAAATATCAAAATCTAAGTTTCCATTGTCATTATATATTTTTAAATCTAGAAAGTTTATTTCTTTATTTCTTATATCATTTTTAGTTAATGGAAGACTATTAGGATAATTATCTATGAATGTGTATTAGTATTGCTATCATTAAAGTAAAAAACGATAATATCATCGATATATCTGAAGAATATATATTCTACATTATGTAACAAGTTAGAAGGATAATTTTGACATTTAATTTTAGACCTATGATCATTAAGACTTAAATGTAAATGGTTACTAGTTTGACCAATATATTCCATGTGACCCTCATTACATTTAAAAGGCTTGCAGAAAATTACGAAATCAGAAGAGTTTTTTATTTGTGATTTATCAGCATTAGGACAAGTAAGACAGCAAGATGATTTTCAAGTTTGAAAATAAAATCTACAATTGGGACTAGAAAATAGGTAACTTTTTATCGATTCAGGGAAATCCTTATAAATCTCCCTGTACCGAACGTAATACTATGGGCTAATTTGCCAGTATCTAAAGTTTTACTATGTACTACCATTATTAGCTTTTTATAAAAGAATAATATCTAAGTGTAAGATCAAAGTAATATAAATATTTTTATTTAAATAAATAAATAAATTCTAGATTAGATATTGAATTTACAGGGTTCATACTCATATATGGGAAAAAAAAATTCCCTGAGTCTTCCCTGAGTTCCCAGATAATTTTCACGATAATATTAGCGACAAATTACAACAAACGCTCCTCTATGAAAGGACAAAGTACACAGCAGTTTCCACTACATGGTGTCATATTACTGTCGACCATGATAAAAATTCAGGTAGAAATCATTGTTTACATGCGTATTTTCACAATACTTAATCAATTGAATTTTGATATGAAGCTAAACAAGAAAAATATAACTTGAGAGAAAGAAAATATTTGTTTTTCCAGGTTTTATAACCGATTTTCCCTGAGTTTTCCTTGACTTTTTTTAAACAAATTCCAAATTCCCTGAGTATTCCCTGTTTTCCAGGTTTTCCCTGATGAGTATGAACCCTGATTTATAAGAATATATTTAGCATAATAATATTTGCCGAAAGAAAGAAAAATAAAATAAAATGAAATAATAATGATCAAATGTAAGAAAAATACATAATAATAATAATAAGAAAAAGAAAAAGAAAAGAAAAAAGAAAAAAAGAAAAATACATATCTGGAGTAAAATAATATGAAAAATAAAGAATAATAAATGAAAATAGAATTCTAGGTTAAATAACAGAAAAAATTGAATTCGTGATTAAGTATACAGAATTACTGAGTCATAAAAGATAGAAAGTATAATACATATTTACAAGAGTCCCAGGATAATTAATCATAAGCAAACTTAAATCTAGTTACAGAAACTAAAACCAAAATATGGTAATTCCATGAGTCAATAAATAATATTGAAATGCTAAAAAGTTTTATGATGTAAAAACAATGCAAGAAAAGGAAATTCAAATCAACAAGAAAATAATATTTTTAGAATTAACAATAATGCATGAAAGTTGCGCAAAATGCAGCATGACAAATCAAGTATTAGTAAACTTAATTAAATAATTAGAAATTGCCAAACAAGGGCACAATCTAAAAAACAGAATATGCAGAATTTTGCATATAGAAAGATGAATAAAATCATTCCAAAAGGTTCGCACCAAAGCTGCACATATATATGTATACACATATATATGCACATATATATGTAGACGTCTTTTCAATAAAAACGCTGATTTGTAAGTTGTACATTTTTTATATTTTTAACAGCAATATTTCACCTGATAATTTATCTGAAATTCTCTTGACAGGTAAAATTGCACTTAAACTTTGCTTTTCCGTTTTAAATGCACCGACATCATTCAGAAATTATAAAGTCTGTTTTTTTTTTTTTTTTTTTTCTCTAGAAAACTGCTTCCGTAATTACTTAATGTGGTCAAATTTAGACAGGAAAAGAAATTAACCTGCTAAAATTTGATTTATGCTTCCTTTAAAACTAATTACTCGTTACACGTTTTACTGTCTGCACATAAATCAATATTGAAAACTTTTGATCCCTCTGTTCACTTATTTTTTTATTAATATTTTAGCATTATACAAGCTCTATTGACTGTGATAGTTAAAAAAGAATTATTTCTCATCCAATTTTTGCTTTATAGAAATAACTAATAGTTTTGTTGAGCTAATCAAGATTTTTTTACTTTTTTTAACACATTGTCGTAATGAGTTATTTTCCTATTTTTTAAACTAATACCCAAATTTTGACGTTCTTTAAAACTATTATATTTTTTACAGAATCATTTTAGGTATTTGTGATTAAAATATTTAATTTTTATCCTCAGTAATTGGTGTTATGAATGCCACTGGCTTATATATATATATATAGTGTATATATATATATATATGTGTGTATATGACAGTAACACATAAAATTTCCATCATGAATGCGCAAAATTTATTGCCTGACTACCATAGATAATGGAAGTATTGTATTAGGTCAAAAATTCTTATATTTAGCTTTCATCTGATTTATATGTTTTAAGGTCTCCTTGGTCAGTGTATGTGTGTGTATGTCTCTGTGGAATCTTCTGACTATCAAATCTCCAAAACGAAAAAAGGTAAAACAATGAAATGTATAACGCATGTCCGGTGCATAGACGAATTTGCCAATTTAAGAAAATTGGAAAATCGGAAGTGGAGCCGTATTTTAATTTAAATCCGTATCTCAAAAATGGTTCTAACGATTTTTTTCAGCTTTGTTATGTAAACCCCCTTTTAGATATCCTTTCGTAAGTGTGTGCTAGTTACGTCAGGAAAATTGATAGGCGTCCTGTATTAGTAAATCAATTATAGGTCTCGCATGTGTGTTTTTTCAAAAACGGCTCTATGGATTTTCTTTAAACTGGTCTTAATAACACCCCTTTAACTGCCGTTACGTATGTATTATTAATTGGTTTCCTGTGTACGTATAAGTTTGAAAAGCTTTAATGAAAAGCGGCCGAATGACTGGAAGTCGGTATATGAAAAACAGCTTTGTCGACTTTCTTCCAAATTTGCCGCATGAACCCCATTATGTATATTTTTTCGCAAGCACAGTTGGTTAATATAGGAAAATTGATAGATGTCTTTATTAGGTAAGTTATTTTTTAATATCAGATATAGATATCTCAAAAAATGGCTTTACCGATTTCATTTAAACTTGCTATATAAAGAGTTAGTTACTACAGAAAAATTGTTAGGCATCTGATTAATAAGATAAATTTTATGTTTTCTGATTACACTTACTTCAGAAAATATTAACAATTTTGTTATACGTAAAGGAAGCCGTGAGGTTGTGGCACAGCAAAATTTTATAAGTATAGTATTTTTTTTTTTTTTTTTTTTTTTTAGATAATTTGGAGTGGAAGGCTAGTTTTTACACCAACTATGTGAAAAATAAAAGAGCCAGGAATCGAACCCGGGCCTTCCGCTTAACGTGCGGATGCTCAACCACTGGTGCACTCAGCGTTAAGCGGATCCGAGCGTTAAGCGGAAGGCTCGGGTTCGATTCCCCGCTCTGGTATTTTTCACATAGTTGGTATAAAAATCAGCCTTCCACTCCAAATTATCTAAAATGAATTAAGGTTGATGAATAAAGAATTTCAAAATTATAATTTCGTGGCCTATTGGAATTGTGGCACGATTAATATTGTCACTTGGTATAGCTGCGTTTGCAGCCTCGGTGACCTTTCCAATAAATATTATATGAGAAATGCCTAGCTGGCTATCACCCAGGGTAGCTCAGTGGTAGAGCATCCGAGCGTTAAGCGGAAGGCCCGGGTTCGATTCCCCGCTCTGGTATTTTTCGCATAGTTGGTATAAAAATCAGCCTACCACTCCAAATTATCTAAATGAATTGAGGTTGATGAATAAAGAATTTCTAAATTAGAATTTCGTGGTCTATCATTAATATTGTCACTTGGTATAGCTGCGTTTGCAGACTCGGTGACCTTTCCAATGAATATTATATGAGAAATGCCTAGCTGTCTATCACCAAGGGTAGCTTAGTGGTAGAGCACCCACGCGTTAAGCGGAAGGCCCGGGTTCGATTCCCGGCTCTGATATTTTTCACATAGTTGGTATAAAAATCAGCCTTCCACTCCAAATTATCTAAAATGAATTAAGGTTGATGAATAAAGAATTTCTAAAGTATAGTATTGTTTTAGAGGAACGCCGAAATGTACTCTCATTTTTATTAAAAATCACAGTTATACCTGACCTGTAAGCAATGCATTATTAAGTAATTCATTGAATTTTGTTCAACTGGTACATAAAGAAAAATTCATATTATATGACAGAAACTGTTTTCTACATTTAAAATTATTTTCGTTTTCAGAACTTGTGTTAGGTAGATACTAACGTGATCCACAATAAACATATACCATATAAAATGGAAAAAAAAAAAAAAAAAAGACTTTTATTTTAGCTTGTTGAAACTACCCAAGAATAAATTATTCCTTCACCATTAAAATAATCATAACTTGCTTAAATATCTTTTGACTTTGTTAATTTCTACTTATGGGTTTTTATTTTTCAAAATTTTCTGGCGCGAAAAGTTTTTCTCGAGGCAAAAATTTTCGCCATACGATTCGTAAAAATTATATATATATGTATATATATATATATATATATATATATATATATATATATATATGTATATTTAAAAATTCTGTATAATTTAAAAATGTATAAAATACAAGCAGAAATATGTTTTAATCCAGGAAATTGAAAATAAAGTTACCAGAGAAAATAAGTAAAAAATTTGCAATAAACATAATAATTTCAATTAAAAAACTAGTATGATGTGGCCACCACATGACTTTCTTCTATATAATTTTACACAAAAATCATTCAACACAAATTATTTATTAAATTATTTAATAATTTATTTAATTATTTTCCATTATAAATGCAGACGGTTTTTATCTGACAGAATTATATCACTAAATGCCGAAAGAAAGTCAATTTTTTACCAATATCAAAAGAAATACGATTTTTTTTTTTTTTGTTAAAAGATAAAAAAAAAAATCTATAACTTTGTTTTAAATTGTCACACATCTATAGTTCAACCATTCATTTTAAAGGTATTGACGAGATTTTTCGAAGGACACCCATATTGAAAATTTACTCCCCCCGGGGTGTACTTCCCCCCAGGGGGGGGGGAAGCGATGCTCCCACATGCACAAAAGTTTCTTCGTAGTTAACTACTACTATTATAAATAATTCATGTTAATTTTACAATCGCACTTTTAAAATAACTCTCATTAAGTACATTTATACGAAATTTTGTCCTATACTGCCATGTTAAAAATGTTGAAAAAAATGTTATTACGGCGCCACCTGTTGAGAAATTGTTCCACAAATCTAATTAGCACTAGTTTATGTCAGGGTTCAACTAAATACCAAGTTTGGTTAAATTTCGTTCATTGGTTCGTAAGTTACAGCGTCCACAAAATTTGTAATACACACACACAGACAGATTTTCTAAAAACAGACAAATCGTGTTCGGGACATCCCAAAACGTGTAAATCCATAAAAAACTGGAGCTCGAAAATTTTCACGAATCCAATACTTTCTCTATGTATACATATAAGAAAGTAATAAATATATGTATAAAAATTCTATATACGTATAAGAAAGTATATAGAAGAAAGTAAAAAAAAGTTATCTCTTAAAATTTATGACCAAAGTGATGGGGGGCCGCGGTAGCCCAGTCGGTAGAGCGCCGGCCTCGTAATTGGAAGATTGCGGGTTCGGTACTCGAGCCGGCCAAAGACCGTCGTGTACACTAATGGTGGCTGGTGCACGTAAAATCTGTCGTGGCCGCAAAGTCCTCCATGTTCCCATCAAAAATTATACCTCTGGGGGTCACCGAAGCGGGAGAGCCATCCCTTCCGTGGAGGATCAAAATTGTGATGGTATGTCTCCGGACCACCTCTAGGGGTGTGTCCCAGACCGTCGCCAATTGCCCATCTGCGCAGCATTAGTGCGACGTAAAACCCAACCAACCACCAAAGTGATGGGTAAAATTCATTAAATAAAGTACAAACAATGTTTTATTTTATTAAAACATTGATATTGTTGTTTCATTCCAATATTTTACTAATTAAATGTTTAAAAATAATTTAAAGATTTTTTTAAGCTAATGTTAGCAATATTGAAGAATTCCCATTAATTAATTTTTTCTTTACAATTTCTATTTTATAGATATTTAATTCCAATTCATTATTAACTAATTTATTATTTTCACCATAAAAATTTATGCTTAATTGTAAATACATCTCATTCCCTTATTTTGGTTTTCCTCCTCCCTGTCTGTTTTGGATTATATTCTACAATTAAAACAAAGAATCTTGAAAATTATTTTCATTAGCAAAGAATTCTGATATACAATTTTTTGTTCAACTTATTTTTGTTTACTCAGAAATGATATATGTTTCTGTAATAGCAGATACAGATCTGTATGAATTATATCTCCAGGCAAAAGAAGCAAAAAATTGCAGGAAACAAATTACATGTATAATCTAAATTATGTACTATTAAACTGCTTTATAAAGTTTCTATTTTTATAATTAGAAAAGAAACAGTAAAATTAATATGTTTTCTCATCGTAATGATTTTTTTTTATTTGTAGTAATTATTCATAGAAATAAATATCTATAAAAATAAATAAACTATCTAAAAGTTTCTAGTTAATGAAGAAAACGAGTTTTGTTTTCATATTTCACTTATTTTATCGTTATAAGAATTTTATTTATTTACAGTTTAATAGTTTAATTATTATTTATTTATATTTTTAATACATGAAATTTGAAGATAATTTTAAACATTTTTATTATATTTTTTATAAAAATTACACATTCAGAAAATATTTATTATAATTAAAGCTATAAAAATGTGAAAAACAATCAGAAATTTTCTAATGAAAAGCTTATATTCAATTTTTACTTTTAACTATCATATTCACAAATATATTTTTAATTCAAAATAATAGTTTTTTAAAATAATGTTTATTATTGTTCAAATATAATATTTTTCTCATTATCGCAGTGATTATAATGATTTTATTTAACTACATAAATAAATAAATAAATAAATAGAACAAAACAGTTAGATTTAAATTCTGATTATCGTCAAGGCATGGTCTTATTCTTACACAAGTTATATGCAAAGTACACACATTTAAGT
This sequence comes from Salticus scenicus, assembly GCA_963930645.1. Classification (NCBI taxonomy): domain Eukaryota; kingdom Metazoa; phylum Arthropoda; class Arachnida; order Araneae; family Salticidae; genus Salticus; species Salticus scenicus. The sequence goes on along the minus strand of OZ005648.1, from coordinate 184,922,030 downwards.
AATAATCATTGTTACTGGAAAAATAAAATAGTGTATGGCATATATACATACTGTATTAAAATGTACAGCATGAATCAAAATCAATGGAATTTTTCTATCAAACGAAATTCGCATTATTAAAGAAGCTTTTATAATATTATTACTGGGAGAAGCTCTTACAATAAAATAATAGAAAATCGATAATTATAATAATAATATTGTCTAAAACCCTGAATTAACTGGCGGATTTACCAAAAAGATACATTATGTCCAGTAAAAGAAAAAACAATATTTAACTCACGCAGAAGTTTCTTACTTTTTAAGTAATAATAGAAAAAACGACATGATTTTACCAATTTTAACTATTTTACAGTATATTATGCATTACTTTTCTATATTGAGTAAGTTAATATTTTGATGAGTAATATAAATTAAAGGAACATTTGATGAGATTTTGTTAAATAACGTTAAAGATATTTTTTATTTATAATAGTAATAAATAAGAATGATAAAGTACACATAAAAAATGTAATAAAGCATGCCATTTTTTCCCCCAATAAATTTTACTTATTATTTTTCCAATGCGTTTCTAAATAAAGGAATAAAATTATACAACTATTAAGAAAACATAGTTTCAATAATAATTATAATAATAAAGTAAATAAATAAAAGTACTTCATTCATATTCCATCCCATCATTCAGCGGCAAAAATAATACTACTTAATACAGCAAATTTTAACTATCAATGCAGGAAAAAAATATGCTCCATGTTCAAACAGAATCTTTTTGCAAGAATGTTTGTAAAGCAAAAAGTTATACACAGAAAAGCAGTTAAAGCTCTAAGAAAAGATTTAGTGTTCGAAAAAAAAAAAAAAAAAAAAAAAAAAAAACTTCTGAATATTACAAAGGAAAAAAAAAATCTAACTAAAATCTCATATTTTCCCAAGAATATATTTCTGCAAGTTATCACGATATTCTAGAATAAAGCTTTGAACTGAGAATACAGTATTTGAACATTTATAAGCGTTTTTAAAGCTCTTAAAAAAGAAAAGAAAAAAGATCACAATTCTTCCGATTTAATAAATCAATTTTTAAAGCGCTTCCATACTATGCCGAAAAGGTATTTTAATGATAAATTACAGAAAATATGTTTTGTAGCTAAAAAAAAAAAAAAAAAAAAAAAGAATAATTTAACACACCTGAGTTTTTGCAACAGGTTTAAGCACAAGACGCATTTTACTACAATAATATGTAATAAAGAGTATAAAAATTGCTGCAACAACCCACAGGGTGTTGCGTACACATACATACAAAAACAAGTTTCGAAAGCTAGCTTTTTTTTTTTTTTAATGGATAATTAAATTGTAGCCTATAATTCCGTTTAAACTAATAAAAGTTAAAGAAAAAAATTAATAATAATAATGACCATCTTCTGTCAGGAACGATTCCGGTTTAGACCGCTTCAAAACAGAGACTTTTGGTAGCCTTTTTTTCCCCTTAGAAATGTTATGTATTTTTATTTTTATTTATTTTTTTTTCATAAATGTTACATCATTAGAAAGATCTTTCAAAACTGAACATTTTTTGTGCTTACACTTTTCCATTAATCTCAATATGTAAAAAGATTTCAATGAAAGTTTATAACTACCATTGCAATTCTAAAATATCCATGGAGGATAAAATTAAAATGTAATATAAAATTCAATCATAAAAATTATAGGCTAATAGTTATTACATCATTTTCTTGCATTCATGATAATGTACTTATCTGATATAAACAAACAGTTGATTGTGACGTCATATTTATCAAATTAGTTAAAATAAATAAGGTTACAAATAAGGTACCTAAGGTTACTTCGTTACAAATATTGTACCTTTCATTTGGTACCTTATTTGTAACGAAGTTTTGATTAGATATTTAAGAGTTAATTAAAATATGAAAATAATTTCAAAATTGGACATTTAAATTTATGATTGTTGCAAAAAAAAAAAAAATTACCAGTTATTATATATATATATATATATTGAAAAGAGGGGGGGGGGCATAAGATGAAATAATGTTTTCACGCGAAAGATTAAAAATTAAAAAATATTAAATTTGCCCATGCATACTTCGAATAAAACGAGTCGAAGAAGGAAGCGAAATAAGTACTGAGCTATATTACGATAAATACGATATAAAATATGATACGTTATATTAGAACTATCGTCCTGGGTTAGTAGGTATTTTCGTTAAAAGAAATAGTTTGTTCGTTCGGTGCAACTTGCACATTAGTCCCGTCAGATACAACTTGGATATTAGTCCCGTCAGGTGCAACTTGCACATTAGTCCCCTTTAAATATAGTGTCCAACGAAGCTGGCAAAGCATTCTTTGATTCACTACCTTAACTGATTTCACATTCCGACATTTTTGACGGGGTTATATACTAGGATTAAATAAACGCTTAAAAATATACAGTAAACTCCCGATTATCCGCGAATGGATTATGCGCGTTGCAGACTATCCGTAGGCACGGGAGGCTTAAAAAAAAAGTTTTTTTTTTTTTTTTTTTTTTTTTTTTCAAGAAGAAACAAAAATAAATGATACATTTTATTCAAATAAATAAATAAATAAATAAAAGTAAAAATAAATAAAAATAAATAAATAAATAAATACTGATGTTTTTGTTTTGTTTTCTGTGTAGTACAGTAAGGCAATGTTTAATTTAGTTCATAAATTAGCTTACATATTGTATCTTGGCTTCATCGTGAGTGTACTCTTTTTGTTTATTGCGTTTACATACTTTAGTACAAAAAATACAAATGTTTTTACTGAGATGTGAATATTTTCACATTTTGTTATGTGTTACATGTTTTATATGCAGTACAATTTTTTCTTTTTTTAACCTAGACTTTTTCTTTTTTTATGTCATTTGGCATCCGTTTTCAGCCATTTCGCAGTTTATCCGTGATTTGCTTTATTTTCAGAAACCCTGCATCTCAATTCAGCGGATAATCGGGAGTTCCCTGCATATAGTTAATAATAAAATACGAAAGTCACGACTTGACCAATATGATGTAGCCATCACAAAATTTTGTTCTATATCGTTCTGTATCATAGCTTTCATTTATCATTAACATGCACAAAAACATAATAAATAGCTTTTCACAATTAAGATTTTATTTGTGCAGTTTCGTGCAGTTTCGCGCAGTTTTAATCCATAGATGCTCAGATATAGCCAAATCACTGAAAGTTGATAATAATGCAGCGTGCTTGAGCCGGACGCGCTGCACTATTACACATTATTATGCATTATTGATGCAATATTAATTATCGTAAGTTGTTTGGTCCCGTACCAAGGAACGACGCTGCAGAAGGTAGAGGGCACACCAACTGAGGTTTGTACGCAAATTCGTACTTCTCTAAGCGCACAGCACTGCTACAAGCAGTTATCCAGAAAAAAAAAAAAAAATGATTAAAATCACAAAATTTGTTTTGTTGAAGTTATTTTGTTGCTTTAATCCAAATTTTCATCAGAAGTAAAAAAAAAAAAAAAAAAAAAAAATCGTTGTTAAGACAGTGCATAATACATTATTAACAAATTTACAAAATTTCATCAAAATTTCTTTGTATTTGCTTACATTAACTAAATATTTTGTTTAATTTTGCAATAATTTTTGTACATTTGTATAAGTAAAAAAAGAAAAAAAAAGTTCTAGAATTGCATCAAAAATTATTTAAATAATCTAAAGAAAAATTCTATCGGAATACATTAAATAGAAATTTTTTTTGTGCACAACAAATTTTTGTTCATTCAATAAGCTTTTATGTAAATTTGGGAAATGAGGACTTCTGTACTTCTAGTATACTCTGTTTTGTTAAATAAATCCTTGTCGAATCATATTCTTAGACTGACTAAGACCATGACTCGACAAGTATTTATTTAAAAAGGCAGTATATTACGTGTACTTTTTTTTTAAATATAGGAATTCTTGCTCGCGCTCGAATAATTTTGCTGCCGCCTGTAAGAATTTGGACATTCGAATTTAGACGTTTTGTTAAATATCTGGAAAAGTTCTTTAGGAATCATCTTGATACTTTGGTAGTGTAAAGAACATGTTATATCTCACATATTTCAGGAAAAGTTGTGTCCTGAAGAGGAAAAGGGGACCAGTAAAAAATTAAACAAAAACTAAAATGTTTTGGATCATTCTATAAAAAGTAATACATTAAATGTTTTTTAGCTGTAGCATGTGATAATAAGGATTTTTCGCATTATTGGTATAAATTTATATGAAGCTACCACATATATTCATGGAGGTATAACGGTTTAAAAAAAAAATGGAAAATAATTTTTCACTTTTTAAATTATAACACATAGGGTATTAGACCCAGTGCAAAGACATTTTTAGAAAATTTGGCATACTATACATTAGACACAGCATACTGCAATCAGAATACAAAATATGGGCAGTTTTACTAAATAATTTTTACTACGCATGCGCTAGCTTTCAAAATATTTCATTTGTGTAATTTAATAGTCAAAAGTATTGGGCAACGTATACAAAAACGCAAAACACATATCGTGTAAATTCAAACAGTTATGAGAGTTAGAATGAACAGAATTTCAGTTCTCTCAAACTAAAAGCTAAACTATAAAGGGTTTTACTCCCATTTTTATGTTGATTCAATCAATGCCCAATGGTATAGAGTAACCACGTTTCCTACGCCTAGCGGTGAGGAGGAGTCGAAAATCTCGGAGGGTTTCCAAGTTGACCAACAGGTTTGAATTTAGTAAACATCCAGTCATTCGATATTCCCTTATGGCTTATTTTCTCTCAACGAAAAGCTTTTCTCCCTTATTTTACTAGTGGACTCGTTGAATCCGCACTTGCGCAGAGGCTTCCATGGTCGCAAGAAATGTAGTTAAAGAGTAATACAGTATTCGTTGATTGTAAATAAATATTGATAAACTTCCTATCATCTTCCCTTTTTTTTGAGAAGAACTGAAATTCTGTTCATTCTACCTCTCATAACTTTTTGAATTAACACGATATTTGTTTGGGGTTTTCATACGAGTTGCTCAACACATTTGCCTATTAAATTATGCAAACGAAATTTTTAAAAAAGATTTAAAAATTATTTAGTAAAAATGCTCGTATTTCACAAGATATTTAACATTTTTACATTTTGGTTGCAGTATGCTGTTTCTAATGCAGTATGTCAAATTTCCTAAAAATGGCTTCGCACTGGGTCTAATACCCTACGTGTTATAATTAAAAAGTGGATTTTTTTTTTTAAATATTTAAAAATATACCTTTATAACACAATGAATACATATGGTAGCCTCATAAAAATTTATACTGATAATGAAAAAAATCTTCATAACCATATACTACAGCCAAAACGCATTTAAACCATTACCTTTTATAAGCTGATCCAAAATATCTTGATTTTTCATTAATTTTTAATGGTCACCCTTTTCCCTTCAGGACACAAATTTTGCTGAAATATATGAGGTATAACATGTTCTTTGCTTTACCGAAGTTTCAAGATGATTCCTAAAGAACTTTTCTAGATATTTGACGAAATGTCTAAATTCAAAAGTATCCAAATACTTATTGGTAAATAGTATAAGTAATAAACTAATTCATTTAAATTCAGAATTAATTGAAATATATTAACCAGCAAAGTGGGCAAAGGCAGAGCATAAAATATTTTCAAAAGATTTTAAGTAGGCTATTTTTAAGTTTTAATACAAGTTGTATTGTAACAGTATCTGCAATCAATAACGGTATTTACAATGCTTTATAAAGCAAACGTTTTTGTGAGTTTTCAACTCAACATTTTAAACATAGCAGCTGATTGTTTATAAAAATAAAAAGTAATGCGTCAATAATAGATCGAAATGGCAGCTTCAGGTAAAGATATAAAAACACATACAGTTATTAAGTCTAAGTACATATTTAAACTAAGAACCACTTATAATTTTTATGACGTGCCGGTTTCTGCATTAAAAATATGTTTGTTCAGTGGAGAGTCTCAAAATACTATTTCTAACATATAAATGAGTTTTTCCTTTTTTTCCTTTAAAACAATGTATTTTTTGTCAGTTATAACTTGATTGAATTGTAACAATAACTGATATCAAGTTCGACACAGTAAAATTGTATTATTCTAAAATTATGATTGTTATTATTTTTCTATTTTTCTATTAAATGTTTAATTTTATACACACACACATATATACGTGTATGTATACATACATACAGGGTGGTTATAACTAAAGTAACCCTATTCAGACCGCTCTAGAACCCGTTCTGCCTATCTGATTTTGATGAAATTTGATATATACTTTATATGAGAAAACAATTTCTACAATTAAAGAAAGTTCAAATTCTGACCACCAGATGACACTTTTTAAATATTCCTTATGCAAAGTAGTCAAACGTATGAAGAGAGTTCTAGTCAGAGTCAGAATACCATTCTACGTGCCTTTGCCATCGTTAATTGTGCTCTCACAAGAAGAAAGATCGAGCGTTACTCATAACACTGTTATCAGATCGGCAGCAATAGCTTAGCTGCACTGCGTGAATATCGTCGTTTAAAGAGATTGCGTAAATGGCCCGATGTCACAGAAGGGTTTGAAGATGATTTGGAAATTTATAGAGACTGGAAGAGAGTTGAAACTTGTTGCGAGTAAAAGTGTCGAAGAAGTCACTACTGCTGTGGTTGAAAGAACTTTCAGTTCCCGCTATTATTCAGCAAGGGTTCGATTGGTGGCATGTGAGTTGGCGATTCCTTGGTTGACAGTACGAAAAATTCTGCAATCCATTTTAAAATGGTATTCATATAAGATACACATGGTGCAAATGCTGCAACCTCAAGATCACCAAACACGCCCAGAACTTGCTTGCCAAATTTTGGCGGGAATGGATGTTGATGACGCGTGGCCTTGGAAAATTCTATGTTCAAATGAGGCGCACATTTCTTTAGATGGAGCTGTGAATAATGAAAATTGCCGCATATGGGGTGCTTCACCTGCTAATGTCCTGCACCAACAACCACTGCATTCTGATTACGTGACTGCATGATATGGAGATATTGCGGATTTTATTCTCGGATCGTTTTTATTTGAAACTCTCGCTTTTCAAGGTCCTAAAAAGTGCTCTGTCACGAGTGCACAGTACAGTGAACTCCGTGGAAAGCAATTCATTCCTGCTTTACAGGAACGGCAATGTTTGCAGATGTTTGCGGCAATGTATGCTGTCTTTATGTAAGATGGAGCAAAACTTTCCACATTAAGCGCCAAGTCAAAAAAGTACTTTGTATTAAATATATTTAAAACACTTTAAACACACGTAAATATAAATTTATTTAAAAGATGTTAATTTTTTTTTTTTTTTTTATCCAAAGCTTTTCGCTTTAATAGTAAAGCATCATCAGGGATTTATGATTCGTTTCCATTGCGCAGTTTTAAATATGTTTTCTTTTTACAGTCAACAGTTAAGTCTTTTAATAACGTGATATATTTTAAATATCAGCAAAAAACAATATGAATTCCGGTAGAGGTTGGACCAAGGAGATAAGAAAAGTGAAAGAAGCTGGAACTATTGCATATCATACGAGGTTATTGTAGGAGAAAAAGCATCATGAATTAGCAGAAATAAACTATTAACTATTTTATAATATTGTGCCAAATTATTGGTAAAATTGCAGCATCTTTGGAATTTATTGCATTTTTGCATTTAATTATATGAATAGCTTCGGAAATGTAAAGTTCTTGGATATTAGATGGTGCTGTAATAATTTTGGCTTTATCCCATATAGGGTTGGCGTTTGTGTTGGCATAGATGAAGTCGACTAGAGTAGAACTATTTGCTTCTTTTATATTTCGTATATGTTCTTGTATTCTTTTATTTAAAGTCCTCTTGGTCTGTCCAATATAATAGAAAAGTTCTTTATTGCTTTCTATGGGAATTTGATAGACTCCTCCAGTGGGTCCATTTAAGTCGCGGTCATGAAGGGTTAATTGTTTAATAGTTATAGGATTCGGTTTCAAGAGTTATAATAGATTTTCTTAAGTTCCGAATAGCATTTTTTAGCATCTTCATTTGTGCAGTAAAAATTATATGTTTACAGGCTGGAGGGAAGGATTTATGGTTAATCAATAGAGATCTTGGTACTATATTAAGGTTTTTGCAATCTTTCAGGAATTTCAAACGTAAAAGGAATTTGTTAAGTTTATATCGTAAATTCTTAAAACGTGAAAATATCGACATATTGAAAATAATCATCAAAGTTCAGAAATAACTGTAATGCAAACCAACTTCTTAGGTAAATAATACCTAATAATAATCCTATAACTATTAAACAATTAACCCTTCATGACCGCGACTTAAATGGACCCGCTGGAGGAGTCTATCAAATTCCCATAGAAAGCATAGAACTTTTCTATTATATTGGACAGACCAAGAGGACTTTAAATAAAAGAATACAAGAACATATACGAAATATAAAAGAAGCAAATAGTTCTACTCTAGTCGACTTCATCTATGCCAACACAAACGCCAACCCTATATGGGATAAAGCCAAAATTATTACAGCACCATCTAATATCCAAGAACTTTACATTTCCGAAGCTATTCATATAATTAAATGCAAAAATGCAATAAATTCCAAAGATGCTGCAATTTTACCAATAATTTGGCACAATATTATAAAATAGTTAATAGTTTATTTCTGCTAATTCATGATGCTTTTTCTCCTACAATAACCTCGTATGATATGCAATAGTTCCAGCTTATCTCACTTTTCTTAACTCCTTGGTCCAACCTCTACCGGAATTCATATTGTTTTTTGCTGATATTTAAAATATATCACGTTATTAAAAGACTTAACTGTTGACTGTAAAAAGAAAACATATTTAAAACTGCGCAATGGAAACGAATCATAAATCCCTGATGATGCTTTACTATTAAAGCGAAAAGCTTTGGATTAAAAAAAAAAAAAAAAAAAAAAAAAAAATTAACATCTTTTAAATAAATTTATATTTGCGTATGTTTAAAGTGTTTTAAATATATTTAATACAAATGACACGTGTTCAATTTAACTCTTTATTTTTTAGAGATTATTTATAAAGTACTTTGTGCTAACTTAGGCGAAAATCGTGTAATGTCCAGAGGTTTTGCGGATACCTGGCCCTAGCTTCCTCATTTACCCGACTTAAAACTTTGTGATTTCTGGTTGTGGGGATTCCGAAAAGATCGTGTTTATAGAGGAGGAATTAGGACTTTACCAGAGTTGAAAGCCAAAATTACACGCCTTGTTGGTGAAATCCCTCGATTATTTTTTCGCACTGCTATTGAACACGCTATAAGGTGCTTTCAACACATAATTGATGTCAATGGAGCACACTTTGAGCACATTCTGTAATTGAATAAATTTAAATGATTCTGACTGATTTTTTTGTCCTTCTTTAAGTGTCACAATTCCTTCTGGTGTTATAAATTTGAACTTTTTTTAATTGCAAAAATCATTTCCCCATTGTCCATATAACATGTACACCAAATTTCATCAAAATCAGATAGGCATAACAGGTTCGAGGGGTCTGAATAGGATCACATTAATATTACCCTGTTGAATATATAACAAATTTTTTATAATATAGCCACATATAGCTAAATATTTCAAATATATAAATATATACTTTAAATTTTATATGCCGTATTCTATTCTAAGAATACAAAGTATTCATCAGTATGTAATGAAATCAGCATAAGGTAATCTCTCTCTCTCTCTCTCTCTATATATATATATATATATATATATACATATGAAAAAATTCCTCACTTAATCATTACATAAAATATTCTGAAGCTATAACTATAAAATGATGATGAGTTACTGTAATAATGTACATTTATTTATCCTAACTGTTAAAGTTACTCACTTTTTAAAATAGATTAATTCAGTTTAATTCTAAAATAAATAAATAAATAAATAAATAAATAAATAAATAAATAATAAAAATAATAATAAAATAAACTTTAAAAATTTATAGAGAAAAACATGATTTTAACTAAATATTTGATAATGTTCGAAAACACTAAAACAATATTTGAATATTTACAATAAAAAATGATTATCAGTCGGTCACATAATACCACGCAGCAGGAATAGTTTAAATAAAAATATTGTGCATTCTTTAATCAAACCACCCTTTTATTTTTCTTTTCGTACGTAATGGAATTATCTTTTTTAGCAGCAAAACCTTATATATATATATATATATATATATATACATACACATGTAAAGAAAATACTTAAATACTTTAAATACTTACATGTTACTTGTGTTAGGTCAATAAGTTTAAGTTATATAAGTTTCTGATCGATTACGTTGTTTGGTTATGTGATCGATCATTCTGTGATCCTGTATTTACTCCCCAGATTCGTAATAAAATGATTTCTTATTTATGGCTAAATAAAATTTTCACACTTGCCAATTTATAAATTATCTAAATTATTCACAAAATAATGATAAATAATTATTCAAAATCGTTTACCTATAGACTATTCCATGAAATGTTTTAATAAGTTACTTGTAAATCGGTCTGTAAGTTAAATCTCTCAGCCAGTGCGAGACCGTTTTAAATCAGATACAAAGTTTTAAAGTTAAAATTAATTTCAATCGGTTTTTTAGAAAGATTATAAAAAAAGAGAAAACAACAACAACAACAACAACAAAAAAAAAAAAAAAAAAAAAAAAAAAGCATTTAAACACTTTTTTTTTTTTTTCAAACTGTAGAGAACAAAATAGAATCATATTTTTCATGAAAAGATTACCGCGATTAAGAAAAATTATAAATTTTTCAAGAAAATCCCATTTAAAAGAAAAATTGACATTAAAGATATTTTTTTACATTTTAAAAATTAAAGTTTTAGCCGAAATCCTGAATATGTTTAGCGTTTTTAATAAAGTGTATAACGATTGTTTTACTATAAGAGAATTTCAATCATTTGTTTTACTTTGACCAATAAAAGAAATATAGCAACTATTATAAAGAACTATGGAAATTTACAATTTGGAAATGTGCAAAACATAACTTAGAGAGAACTTAACTGTAGTTTAGTAATAGGTTTCAAATAACACTAAAATTGAAACACTTCAATATTTAAATATAAAGAATGATATAAAAGCACAACAAACCAAATTATGAAATTTAATTTTAACATAATCAGAAAAAGCAAATCTGATAGATCTATTCAATATATTTTAAGAACTTTATCAATAACATAGGTTTTGTTCTTTTGTGTTATGTTTTGTGCTAGTTCTTAAAATTGTACTAAAATAAATCCGTTTAAAAAATACAGATAGTATTATTCATTAACACTCATTTATTTATTTCATTATCTTCATTATAATTCATTTAGATTTTGATTTTAAAAAAGAAGTAAGAATAAATATTACTAAAAACATAATTAAGTATATTTTGAAACTATTTTTTTCTATTTCCTGTATTGGTATTTATTCTACATAATTAAAAAAAAAAAAAAAAAAAAATTACAAAACATTTTCATTGCTGAAGGACCAAACTTTTTTAAAAATACAATTTCCTCTTCCTTTATTTTTGTTTTTTAAGAAACATATTTTTCCGTTTCCTATTGTGGAGAAAGCTGTGAAAGAATAATATCCTGAGGCGAGATAAGAGTAAATTTGAAACATAGAAAAAACACAAACGTAAAAAGATGTAACTAATAGATAAGTGATAACATAGTTTATGAATTCTTACAGAATAAGTGTACATTTAAATAAAGTAAATCTTATTAATTTTTTAGTAAATCTATACGAAAGAATAAAATTATTATTTTTTAAACAATAAAATAGAACATTTTTAATGGATTAATGAATTCAAATAACTAATTTTTTGTTTAATAATATGGTTTGGCACTCACACACCTTTCTCTCACCCTGATTTGAACGCTGTAAAGGCATATTACAGATTAAGGTGTAAGATAACAAGTACTGCTTATATAATTAGTTCATAAACAGTGGAAAATAATTTTGGAAAGAAATTTATTTGATATATATTTCTGCACGAGAGGGCAAGATGAATAGAGGGTGGGTAGTGCCCCGCTGAAAATGAAATGAATGAAAATTCAGACTTTCATTAAATTCAAAAGCTAATTCCAAATTATTCTGACAATTTTCATTCATAAAAATTCACGAAGCTTACCAATCTAGGTCAATTCTTTGGCGTGGTAAAAATATATTTATTAAAATACTGAATTTGAACTTCCTGCAATTATTTGTTTTTAAGTTATGCTGATAACAGACATTTACTCGGGTCAGCCACTACCCAGATAACAAGCACATTTGCAGCAAGTTTGATTTTTCTTGATATTATCTTGCCACGACAAATTTGATGCGATAAATTTGCCGTGAAATTGCCGCAAAGTAGACACAACATAAATATATCTTTCGTTTTAATTAATATATATATATATATTTCCTTTCACACCATTTCTGCTGCAAACTAAAATTGCTATGTAAGTATTTGAAACTCAACCAAAGACAGATATTGAAGCGGTTTCGCAACGTTTTCTTGCTCATGTTGTTTACTGGTGGAAGAAGCGTGATGTTATCCGCGGGGCTCGAAGTCTCGTGTCGACAAGTCTTATGCAAAATACAAGCTATATTTACATGTTTCTATGTGTATTTGCAGATAATGTGACGTGATAAGAATCTGAGTTTGCAATGCATTAACAGTTGGTGTGACATGAGAAGCTTGCCTATTGCAATGAATTTGCAGTACTCTTAATACGACAAACCTTACTTTTCTAATAGTTTGCAACGAATTTTCAGCAAATTTGATACAGTAAGGGTGCAACTTGCACGACAAGTTTGCTGCAAATTTGGCGTATGGTGACTTCGGAGTTTGCGTTAACTTGCTTCACTCTTGTTATGAACTTACAGCTTGTCACACTGAACTTGCTGCAAGTTTGTTGGCTTACAAAGCAAGATTGCTGCAATTTCGCTGCAAATTGAAATTGCTATGTGGGTAAAAACTTGATTTTCGTATTCAATTTTGATTTCAGGGTATCTCAAAACGAAAAATTATAGCAAAAAATTAGTGCTAAAATTTGAAATCCAAAATAGTAGCTTGTTTACCATATGGGTATCAAAAAGTAACTTTCTTTTTCTAAACAGTTTCTTTGGAATAGCACCCTATAATGCACTTAAATTCAGCTCAGTATAAAACACATAATGCATCTTGAAATGCACTTCTAGCAAGTTCTATGTATGGCCCTACATGATATTAGTCAGGTGTAGCAACTTTTTTTGGCTCTTCAGTTAAATAATTGGATCTTCAAATTAATTACCTAGCATGTGAAAAACCACTTATGAAATTTCAACTCTGGAAAAATACCTAATATCTAGCTCGTTCTTTTGCCGACAATTTTCTTAATTTTTCTTCCATTCAAATGAATTTTTAACAAAAATTGCTCAATATATCTAGCTTTCAGCCTATGTAATAAAAATTTCTCTATCTATCACGCATGCGCAGTGAAAACGTTGTTTGTAAAAATGCCCATATTTCATGAGATAAGAAAGATATTTGTATTCCAATTGCAGTATATTGTTTCAAAAAAGTTTTTTCAATTTATCTAAAAGCGGAAATAATTTTCATCTAAAACTCGGTATATCATAAATAAAAAGCATTCTGATTTTTTTTTTTTTTTTTTTGAGTTTTAAAACAAATGTTTATAACACTGTTATTTAATATGCTGTCGTCACACAAATTCACCAAAAAGTTGTACTGGCTCTACATTAATATGTCCTAAAGTTACAAATCATTTTGTTTATTTAATGATACAGGGTGATCACAAACATTATGAATTTTGCTCAATTTGTTACCGGCCCTCTAAATGTTGTCTTAAATCAGTTTAACTGAAAAACATGAGGAAGACGCAGTTCTTTAAATTCTCGATGTTTGAAAACATTTCATAAAGAGATAAGTTTTAAAATTGAAAACACTGATCGTTTGTAAATCTCGCTAAACTTTTGACCAGGAGTGTATACTCCAGTGATAATTTTAAATATGTTTAGTTGGAGATTGAAACAATTTCTATAGTTTAAAATGGATTTATCTTTCTGGTAATTATAATGGCTTGCCGAATTGAAATTTATACAGTTAAAATAGTGATAAAGCGCTTAACGTTCATTTTACCTCTTTATTTAAAGGTTATGGATAATCTATGAATAAAAGATAGCTATACTTTTATTCACTGTATACTTTCTTTACTTTCTTTACTTCGTATTTGTAAACAATCACGTGCTTATAGTCGACTGAAATTTTAAAACTTTATTAAAGTATAAATAATTCTTTTATCTTTATATATAAACGCGAAATATCTAATTCATCTATCATTTTAGTGTCCAGATCGCTAAAGCTAAAAACATGCCGTTTGGACGGTAAGTTCTTTTCATGACAAAAGCACTCAATAAGAACGGATTTAACGACGGGGGTGTCCAACTTTTTTAATCTTTTCACCGTATCTCTGAAGTGGTTTCCAATAGAAGCTTGAAATTTAGCAAACTATCTCCTTATGGGTTCTGATAAGGTAAAATATGCGAATGTTCCGAAATTTAATATTTTAGGTGGTAAAAGAGTGTATCTAACAGTTCTACCGGTTTTTCGCACGTGGAAAATCGCAGTGGTTCCTTGGAAGCTGAGTAGAAGCTTGGTGTTTAGCAAATGCGTTTTCTTAGGTCTTAATTAAAGCAAAAGATGAGAATCTTCCGAAATTTATCCCTTAATTGGGTAAAACAGTGTTTCTAGCAGTTCTACCCGTCCTGCACATGTGGAAAATGGCAGTGATTTCCAATAAACATCTGGAAATTTTAATAAAATTCTGCCCTGAAGCTTTAATTAAGGTAAAATATAAGGATTTTTCGAAATTTAATCCTTAAGGAGCAAAAGTGCGTGTTTTGCATTTCTACCCGTTCTCCACATGGGAAAAATTGCAGTGGTTTTCAACAGATTTGTACAAAGCTTGGTCTTTATTAGAACTCAGAACAAACAATGTCTTGCAAACAGATCAAATTAACTGGCTTTGCTTTCGATTATTACTTTTAAGCTTTTCCTCTGTACGAAGAACGGGTAGAACTGCTCGTATTAAATCAAATTAAAAAAAAGTAAACTAAATGTTATTAATGAATAAAAAATATGTTTACAAAGACTTTTAACAAAATAATAAAGAAAGGAAATAAAGAAGCCAAACATTAAAGAGAGCAGAAATAAATATGGCTTAAAACGTCCTTTGGAAGCTTAATTGCATGGTACAGAATACAATTGTTAATTAAAACAGCCAAGTTCAAAAGTTTGTCTTAATAATAAATTAAAAATCCATTTAAGGTAAAGCTCGGAGAGATTACGCGGTAGGAGAGATTGCGCACATAGGGGATCAGCAGGAAGGAGTACAATGGGCGCTCTGAAACTCTAGGTAGTTCTACAATACCGATGGCGGAGTGCCCACTTAAATGTACATGTTCATTGCTTGAACAGTTTAAGATTAAACGTGGTTATTTTGTCTCGTTTCAAAATGCTAGCTTAAATTTTCAAAACCCTTTCTAGAAATTTTTATAGAATGGTAGGTAGTATTACAAATTTTTTTTAATATAATGATTTTCCAAGGACTTGTTTATAAATTTTACTTGTGGCAAGTAGTTTCATGCAAGTTGCATCATTTATAACAACGGGTGCTGCAACGATTATAGACAACGACATATTAGGTCAACAAACAAGATACCATTCAAACTGAAAAGGAACGTTATTAATCTTAAGTTAAACATATTATCCAGTAACTAAATGTTGCTTTTTATTATCTAGTCTTGTTTTTTTTTTTTTTTTTTTTCTTTAATCTGCTTCTTTAATTTATTTTCTTTAAATAAAAATTTTTAATTCTTTTTAATTTTCTGTTTTTTTTTTTTTTTTTTTTTTCTGTTTTGTTAAATAAATCCTTGTCGAATCCTGTTCTTAGTCAGTCTAAGAACAGGATTCAACAAGGATTTATTTAGTAAAACTCTATTAATCGTACTTTTTTTATATAGGAAATTTTGCTAGTGTTCGGAGACTTTTGTTACCGACTGTACCCTATAAGGAGATATTGCGCAAAATAGCTCTCTTGGTTTTATTACACCTGTTGCTTTAAATCATAGTATTACAACAAAATAGTAATGGAAATGCGTAGAAGAAGGATCACTTCAAAGCTTTGCATCAATAGCTAAGCAAAAAATTAAAATTTATATTTTTTATAACATTCTGTTGAATTGAGCGCAAACATTCCTATAGCTTTACCTTAATTTTAATTGAAGAACATCATTAAAATTTAATAAGTACAATATTATTTCTATTTTTATAGAAAGCTAAATTATACTCTAAAGCTTAAAATGCTTACATTTAATAAAATACTTTGTGACCAAAAGTATCATAGTTAAAAAAATTTCTGCTTAATAAATAACGATTTCAGTTTAATATTAAACATTCTAATTCATAACAACTTGTATTCCAATATTACAGAAACTAACTTACTTAATAATATGATAATTATAAACAGGATTATATATATCATTTAAAGAGTATACCCCAGAAACATATTTTGGATTTCCATAGAATTTAAAAAAGAATGACATTATAAAATATTCAGTTAATAGTTGTCAATAAAAAAGTGACACATTTCAAATACTGAAGCAGTATTTGAAATATTTGAAGTACTGAATAAAGTACTTCAAGCATTAAAATAAGAATTGTTGGAGATTTCTTTTTTTTTTTTTTTTTTTTTTTCATTTCAAGTGTTAAATTATTGAAAGTGGTTATCACTCAAAAGCTGCTTACAACTTAAAATAACTAATATTAATTATACTGAATTAAGTTATATTATATTAGTAATATAACTTGATTTAACTGAAAATTTATATAATATATATGTATCAAATTTATATAATGTTAATTTCATATAGTAATATCTTACTGCTAACAACAATTCTAATCTTTTTGGATATTATTTTATTATTTGACACATTTTTAATACTTTATTCTAAGGATAGATAAGATTAAGAGAATTTTTGAAATAAGATAGATATTCTATTTCTACTAACCCAACAGAGATTTTTTTTACGTAATAAAATGCAGTTAAAACAAATCAGTATTTTTGGTAAAACATCAGGCCATTTTAACTCAATTTTATATTAAACCAATTTTGGATATTTGATGTTATTTTATTTAGTGCGTTCTGTTTCTGGTAATACACGAATATTTGCTTAACAAAACAGAGAAAAATTCAGTATATTACATAAAACACCAGATTATTTAGATCAATTTTCTAAATAACCAATATTTTTAGAAATTTCATGCTACTCTATTTGGTGCATTCTATTTCTGCTAATACAACAAATATTTGTTAAGTAACAAAACAAAGTTAAAACAAATCAGTATTTTACGTAAAATATAATACCATTTTAGGTCAATTTTATATATAACCAATATTTTTAGAAATTTGATACTATTTTATTTAACGTGTTCTACTTTGCTAATGCAACAAACATTTATTATGTAACAAAACATACTTAAAAAGTAGTCAGTATTTTACCTAAAACATTAGGCCATTTTAGGTCAATTTTATAAGGTTGGTTGGTTGGTTGTAGTGTTTAAAGCAGATTGACTACGCTAGGGTCATAGGCTTATAAATGGAATGCCCTAAGTGAGGTCTTTCTAAGGGGTCCTAGCCGGTATTTGCGCGACTTTCGGAGTAAACCACGGAAAACTCCGAAAAGCTAGGACGATGATCGCGACCTGCGATGGAACCCGGCAATTCCTATCTACCAGCTTTGAGCATAGAACCGCTCGGCCGCTGGTGGGCCAAATTTTATATGTAATCAATATGTTTAGAAATTTGACACTATTTTATCGTCAATCTTATACGTAACTAATATTTTTAGAAATTTTATGTTAAGTTTTACCGTTTTTGAAGTGCTTACTATGGTGAATCTTAGAACAAATTTTCTAAAAATATCGATGGCAGTTAAAGTAATGACACTTTTATTATATTTTTTCCTGGAACGTTAAACTTCATTTTTAATAATGCAGAAATTGAATACTTATGAAGGGAAATATGAAAATAATTGTTTACATAAAAAAAGTAATTATTAAATAAAAATGCTTTAATATTTAAATTTTATAAACAATATAAAACATAAACAATATATATTCTTCGACCACAATTCATGAAACCATTGAAGCATCTGCGCAAGTGTTAACTCAACGAATCCAATGATAAAATAGGGGCGATAGTCATATGACTCAGAGAAAATGAGCAATAACACAGAGCGCAGAATTACTGGATGTTTTCCAAATTTCAAACTGTCGGTCAAGCTGGCATCCCTCCAACGTTTTGGATGCGTCCTCACTGCTACTTTTAGAATATGTGGCTGCACTGTACAAATATTTTTATTGAGATAAATAATATAAAAAGGAATAAAAAATTTATGGTGAATAAAATATTATTTTAGAAAAATAAAAATCAAATATAAAGTGATAGATACAATTAAGAAAGATACGGAAAGAAAAAATGATTAAAACGGAGGAATGTGTCTGTACAATGAAACGAATTACAATAACGTTAATACATACATAGTTCAATTTAATTTCAATTATATAATAATAATTATTATTATTTTGAAATAGACTATATAAAAAATACTTAAATAAATGCTGCTTTGAAACGAAAAAAAAAAAAAAAAAAAAAAACTGAAAATAAAGTTAAGTAATTTAGCTTAAGACAAAATTTTATTTAAATTCATATCTCTTTACACTTAAAAATTTAAATGTAATTTGTATGACAAAATTTTGCGACAAAAGAGCTGTACAAGGGGTATTGTACAAGGGGTGTTACGATACGACAAGAGTTGTACAATGTTTAAAATACAAGCAAATGTACAGATTCAAATTTCGCTCTCTAAACTTTGCTACAACGAGAAAAATTCTGCGTCTAAGATCTAGAAACTCAACTGTAACTGTAGTAAAAGTAGTTTAATATAATCCTTATAAATTCTAGTTCCCTTTAGAAGCGAATTCTAGAAACCCCTCTTACAATTCAAGAGCATTTTCCGAGGGTCAAACGTATTTAAAAATATCTGTAAATAAATGTGAACACAACAGGAGAGTGTTAATAATTATGATTCGAGTTTATGATCCAATTCTAGGAAATAAAGCGAGAATTTCTCGCACTACAAAAGATTCATAACGTTAATAATGCTCTTAATATGGTTTCCCCATCTAGAAATGTACATACTATAAATTTTCGACCATTTCGTTTATTCAGTTTTTAAGCTTACCTTATAAGCGTAGCTCGGAAATCTATATATTTTTAGTTTAGAGATTCAGAAAATGACTATTTTTTATATAGAAACTGTTTTAATAAAAAGTTCGAAGGGTTTTACTCTAGAAAACTGATTTTTTTTTTCATTTTCACAGTCTTATTTATACTTTTCCTTTGGAAGTAAAAATCTTACAATTTTCATTCCAATTTTTTCAATAATTTGACTCTTATCAGACTAACAAGCTTGAAGTCAAAAAATTTTCAAATGGGTTTTCCATGCTAAAGTTTGTAGCCAACAATCATAAACGAATTCCTATAATCTTCCATCTAGCTTCATCTCTCTAGAGGATATTATTATCCTTAAATTTCAGTTAAAAAAAAAATAGTTGCATTAAGTGACAATTTACGTATTTGGAATTTATTCCAAGGAAAAAGGAATGATAGGCACTTGGTAGAGAAAAATCAACTGTTTGTTAACTTTGCAGCTAACGTCTAGTATATGATGCTTATAGGTCATAGAAACAGAACATAAACGGCTATTCAGCTATAAAGACAGTTTCTGCCGGTAACATGATATATGATGTCAAACCAAACAGTCCCAAAAGACTTAACGAGGAGGATATTTATGCATGTAAACTAACGGTGAATGTTTCTTCATTCTCTGTAGATGCTGTGTGGTTGAACTTGTCGGGCTATTAAATATCGAAATTGCGATCATTGATGTTGGATTGATGGTAATCAGAAGAATTACCAAAGTTGAAGAAAGTTAAACAGAATATTATTTTGGCAGTAGAAAATTATAGAGATAAGATATTTAAATATGATGTTGCATCTCACATGCACTTCATTTGTAAGTACTTTTTACTTCCATTACTCTAGTACTGCAGGTAATTTTCAATTAAAAACTTTGTTTTCCAGTTTTCACCCGATTTACATATTTTAAGGTCTTATGAGTCGAAAAAAGAGTTTTTTGAAAATAAATCTATGTGTATGCTTGTGTATATCTGACTGTCATATCTATAAAAACAAGATAAAACAACATAATTTTAAAATTAAAGCAGGTTCAGTATACAGATGAATTTATCATGTTCTCGTGGAGATTTTGAAACCAGATGTGAGACCCAAAAATCTGTATCTGAAAAAAAAACTTTTCTCGAAACTTGTTATAGCACCACTTAAGATGTTATTTTTGTATGTATTGTTTGCTTACTACAGGAAAATCGATCGGTGTCTAGAATAGGTAGACCAATTTGAGATCCCAAAAATGGACATCTGGAAAAAAAAAAAAAAAACGGATATCCTGCTTTCCTTCAAATTCGATCTATTAATTTCCTGTTCTTTCGTATTTATTAGTTGGTTACAAAAGAAAAATTACTGGGTGTCCTGGTTAGTAGAGTCAATTTTACGTCTTCTGCGTAGACTATCTCTAAAAGTAAAAAGATCGAACAGACAAGTTTTGGACTTATAGCAAGTCTAGACTACAGACTAAACTGTTAAAGTTTGTGATATTACTAGAGTAAACGACAAGAAAATGTTGCGAATATGAATTTTTAAAATAACAGTTGGTCTATTAAATTGAAAAAATGCTATTTAAATAATAAAAATGATTAGAAGAAATTAATTAAATAATATTAATAGTACTTACTTATTTAAACATTTCTTTTCAGAATTTCATAGCAAATCTAATGAAAAAGAAGTAAAATTAAGCAATGCTTCTATAAAAATAAAGAACCGGATTAAGTCTTAAATTTCGTTACTTAAGCTTAATATATATATATATATATATATATATATATATATATATATATATATATGTGTGTGTGTGTGTGTGTGTGTGTGTGTGTGTGTGTGTGTGTGTATCAAGACAACTTCAAATATATGTATGTAGTAGTGGGTAATGAAAATCGTGCGTCGGTAGATTCTTTTAAATATGTGGTAATGCTAGACTACATTCAGCTCTACTTTGTAGTGGATATAATTGTAACAGAAGCAATGCTTTAAATGGAATGACTTTTAGTTCATAGTGATATTTTGATTAAAACCAATGCCTTCAATGACTGATTCGGGACTTGGAGCTTTTACTTGTTAAATAATTATATCAAATTTACTAAATTATTCCGAAAAATCTTATTCCACACTGAGAAAAAAGACACAGTCTCTATCTATACTGAATAAGTAGTCAGTTTCTGAATCCCTAAATTAGAAATATAGATTTATGAGCTATGCGTAAACGGTAAACAAATGACCTGGATAGACGAAATGACCGAGAATTTATAGTCTTTCACTTTTCTAGATGGTGAAAGAATGTTATGAATATTATGGAGATTACGAATCCTTTGTATTGTGAGAAATTCTCGCTTGATTGCCTAGAATTGCGTCATAAACCAAGATTGTAGTTACTAAAACTCGCCTCTTGAGTTCGCATTTGTTTGTAGAGATTTTTAAAGAGGATTGACCCCCCCCCCCGTTCCCGCGATAATATAGGAAAACGATCTAGAATTCTAATAGGGGTTTTTAGAAGTCTCTAGCAAAGGGAACTAGAATTTATAAAGAGGACAGGAAACTATATTTATTAGAGACACAATTCAGTTTCTAGATGTCAGTCCCAAAATTTTTGAGGCTGTATTCTCCACCATTAAGGGCCCGCTTCACTCACCGCTGCCGGAAGCTGAAGCTAATGTTATTCTCTGGGAAATTTTTCTTTACAAGTAACTTATTAACTAATACATATTTTTAAATTCTGTTTTCACATTCAGAAAATTCCTAGCTGTTAAATTGACGGACCTTTTTTAATTTTTTTTTTTTTTTTTTTTTTTTTTTTTTAATTTTTAATTTTTTATTTTGAAGCTGCAAAATACGAATTTTCAATATGTGAATTTTTTTCATTTTGCAATTACAAAATAAAATATTAAAAAATAAAAAAATACATTTTTAATAAAGGTCCGTCAATTTAACAGCTGGGAATTTTCTGAATGTGAAAACAGAATTTAAAAATATATATTAATTAATAAGTTATTTGTAAAGAAAATTTCCGCATAGAATAACATGGGCTCGGGCTTCCGGCGACGGTAAGTGAAGAGGGCCGTTAGTAGATTTAAGTCCTTTTTATTCTTATACGCTCTGATTTTTGTTATTCTGTTAAATTATGGGAGACCTAACAGTAAATTAATTTTTTCATATTCAATTATTCAGGAATAAAAGTGGATAGAAGTAGATATAATGTTCTTCCTGTATCATTTGGTAAACACAGCGATTATCATCGTTTAAAATCTTTCGTATAGCCGACATATTTTCTGGAACTACAATTGATAAAGTTCTTTCTGTGTGTTCTTCATCCAGTAGGGAACTGTGAATTCTACGATATTCTGCAAGCCATCTGAATACAGTAGAATGAGATAGAACTGCGTTTCCATATAGTAATGGCATAGATATAGTAATTTATATAGATCTATCATCCCCATGTTAAAGAGCAAAGATTTTTGATGCCGAAAAATTTTTTTGGCATCAGCCATTAGAGAGTTAAAACTCGAAAACAGTAATAGAATAGAATGGCAATGAATTTTGAAAATGCCGAAAAAAAGAAATGGAGTAGGCTCCATAAATAAGTTATATTCAAGTAATTTATGAAAAATATAATTTTTATAATCAGTTGCTTTGTCATTATTATGAGATAATTACTGTTTACATATTTAATGGAATACTTTTTTTAAATTTTAATATTTTTAAATATTTTATATTAGTAAGTAATATGAAATTCTCAAAATTCTTTTAAATGTAGCTAGCAGCCGCGAAAGTTTTAATATATAACTAGTATGTTGTGGCCACCACAAGACTTTCTTCCATATATATTCCTATACAAATTTACGCAATACAAATAATTTATTAAATTATAATTTATTAAAATAATTTTTCACGATGAATGCAGACGATTTTTATCTCAAAGAAGTATAATGATAATCCGCGATTGTAATGAAATGCTCGCCCTCTGGTGGGCTAAGGTGAAATTACAATAAACATGGTTTAATTCGAATTCCATACAGCCGCCATTGCTTGCCGATATTTAGTTTCACATATATTTATTGAATAAAAATGAATAAATACGGTAAAAAAGATAACACATACTGTTGTGTGCTACAATCTAACTCCAAAGGATCAAGAAATCCAGAATTGAGCTTCCATTTATTTCCAAATGACAAATTTAAAATTTCAGTTGCTTCGGCTAATGGAAGTAAAGAATTAATCAGATGATTTGAAATTAATATTTGTTCAACTTCAGTTAAAAATCTACTTCCGATCGAACTTTGAATAAACTGAAGTATTTTTTCCAAAAGCAATCAATTTTCCATAATGTAATGGCGGAGAAATTATAGTACGAATATTAAGTAGAATAACAAAAAGAACACTAATGGAACACACGTGGCTATAATGTTTACTAACAACTGCAGTGTTGAGAAAGCGCCATCTATCGATCATTACAATCGCGGATAAATCTCGAAAGAAAGACAGTTTTGTGCAGACATGAGTATACTTGAGTATAGTAAAAAAAAAAAAAAAAAAAAAAAAAAAGAAAAGAAAAAGAAAAGGAAAGGAAAACAAAAAGAAAGAAAGAAAGAAAAAGGGATATCTGGAGTTTTTCATTCTCTTTTAGTGCATAAATTTTATTTGCTAAATTATTTATGTATATTCCCGTGTATATTCACTCGGTGAAATACATCCATAAGAGAGTAAAATGGCCGTCTTTTCCCGATTAAAAAAGGTATCACTTTTCCCCTCTCAATGATCAATCTATGTCTTATTACTATATCTATAGGTAATGGTAGTCTTTGAAGGTAATCTTCGTTGATTTAACCCCACTTTAAAATCATAGAGCGATAATACTTGCTTGTCAACTTCAACTTATTTTCTTTTAAAATTTATATTCTGCGATGAATAAATTGTAATTTTTGGAACAAATTATCGTCTGCGGCCCTAAAAGAGTTCAAATTTATACATTTAACCGATTTTTTTTGGCAGCTGTCGTCTGCCATTATCAAAAAAAGAAGAAAAAAAAGAAAAAAAAAAAAAAGAGAGAATCGTACACATGGTGTTATAATTCAACTTCTGCAATAGATGGCTTCTGTAGCGAAAATGGTTGTAAAGATTGCCACCAAATTTGGTATCTTCGCATTTCAAGAGATGCGTTCAAAAAATTTAATAAGAAATTTTTAATTGAAAAATCTGGAGTGACTCCACTCGACTTTCCGAACATTGAGTAATTAACAGTCTTGTAGATAAAGTAAAGAAAGAGGAGTCGTTAAACAAACAAAAGAGAGAAAACCATAATAGAGTGTTTGAGAATTTTTCTCCATATACTACACGATGTTTTAATTAACGCTACTGAACTTTGAGCCCATAGATCATAATGATAAAGAATTTTTCGTTGGGCCCCTGTAAAAACCTATAAATGCTAGATTCACCAAAATGCTTATAGTTAGTGCAACAGTGATTTATAATACTCATATACATTTTCAGCTCAATTGAATAAGGCGTTTAGATGCTATTGCAATTTTAAAAATTTCCATAATGATAAAGAACTTTTCTTTGTGTCCCTGTAAAAAAACTATAAGTGCTAGATTCTCCAAAATCTATACAGATTGAATATCTGCGACCTATAATATGTGTATAAATTTTCAGCTCAATTGAATAAGGCGTTTAGATGCTATCGTACTTTCAAAAATTTGGTCCCATAGGCCATAATGATAAAGAATTTTTCTTTGTGTCCCTGTAAAAAAACTATAAGTGCTAGATTCACCAAAATCTATAGGGTTCGTACTATGGTGACTTACAATATACGTACCAAATTTCAGCTTATTCGAACAAAGCGTTTAGACGCTAGCGTATTCACTCACAGACATACACACATACATACACACATACATACACACACACATGCATACATCATCGCAAAAATAGTGAAAACGGACTCATTGGACCTCGAAACGTATAGAAACATCAAAATCTCAAATTCGGATTTTTGACATGATTACAATACTTTCCTCACTATAGTGTTCGGAAAGTAAAAATGTCTACTAGATAACTCTTTGCGTAGAAAAATGAAAATTATAAAAGGAAATGATTCCTATAGAATGCATAAATATTTTGTGCATTTACTGATTAGTTTCAATACCTTGTAGCTAATTATTATGTTAAATTTGCCATTTTTCGATGTAAAGCGTTATCGAGAGGACATTTTTTGAACATTTTTTTTTAAAAATAATTTGAGTGCATCTCATAAAACGTCCACATATCAAATTTGGTAGTTATCCGCTCACCTATTTTAACTGCATGATGCTGTTTATAGCGGAAGTTCACTTCTAACCACTCTTTATATATTCATTTACATTCTTACTTCGGCTAACGAGTATTTGTAAATTAAATTAAAAATTTTTAGTCAAAATTCCTGTTTCACATTCCCCATTTATTGATTTTTTCAGAAAATCTGAAACAAATGTCAATAGAAACTTCGAAAACTGTTCATTACCTTCTAAGATTATTTCTCTAGTTAAACATTTCACGAACAATAAATTAAATTTATTAACATTTGATCTTTCATTCTTTCCAAGTTAATTATTCAGTATAAACTTTGATGTCTCTATTAAAGTCAATAAAGACAAGTTTAAATGTATTCATACGAAGTTTGTGCTCATTAAGGACCGAATATTTGAAGCTTCGATGGTTTCCAAAAGTTTTAAAGAACGTTTCAAATTTCAAAACTCGTTTCACTAGAATATTTTAGAAATAAGAACTCATTAAGAAATTTTATTCAAGAAAATATCTTTTCTCCTACCATATTCTAGTAATTTTTTTTTTTTTTTTTTTTTTTTTTTTTTTTTTACGTAAAAATAATTATGTGCATCTTGTTATGTATAAATAATAAACTTACTCTGAATTTTTAAAAATTTCCATTGCAATGTCATTCGTTTCTACCATCAAATTTAAAAAAGCGTCGGTTTCAATTTCTACATATATCATATATACATATATATATCAATGAATTTTATCGTTAATGAAAATGCTCAGACGTTAATTCTTTATCGATTAATCGTTGTTTACATTGCTTTCATTTTTACTTTCATTAATTTGTTGGCATCTTCCTATTCTCCAGTTTGTGTAAAAGTTTTTCATGTGGCTACTCTGCTTTTTTTCTAATTTTCTCTCTGGATTCTTTGTTGATTTGATTTAATAAAATATTTAATTTCTCATTCAAAATGGTTTTGCTTTCTCGATCGGGTCTGAAACAATATAAATTGCTATGATTAGCTATATTGTTTTACGAAATTGATGCAGCTTTCACATCTTTATGAAGTACATGCCCCCTGAAGAGTTTTTACTTCAAATTTTAAGCATTTTTATCCAATTATTATTTCAGTGGTCCTTTATTTACTATCTCCATCATTTAAGTTTAGTGGCCCTTTTTTTTTAAATTATTATTATTATCCATGTCGGCGTAAGTAATTTAAATTGTTTTTGTCGCTTATTGGTTCTTAATCTGTATCGCAACATTTTTGTGTCACTCTTACCTAAATGTTACAATCAGTTCTATTTTTGTTGTGTTGGTATTGTTTTGTACCTATTAATTGCTAAATTTTAAGGTTAAATTTTATTACTATATCTATCATTTATATATATATATATATTATTAATTCATATATTTATTTGCATTTCTTCTTTTTTAATATATGCAGCTTAAAATTTCGATATCTACTTACCTCTTTTTTAGCTTTTCCTTATACTATAGGTATGGGGAACTCAGGTATTCGTGAAAATTTTCGACCTCAATTTTTTTACTATTTTACACGGTTTTAGGTGTGAAGAATCTGAAAAAAAAAAAAAAATACATATATGATGTCCTTCTGTAGGTCCTCAGCTTGTTAATTGGTTAATTTTTTAGTTCGTTCGTCTGTGTATACATTATTTCAAGAACAAATAGTCGTAAAGAAGTGATAATTGTTTTAAAATATCAATTATGATACTGGCAAGAATCACTGGAACCCTATTAGTTTGCAATGTTCTAACTGGGCAACTTTGACCGTTATTCGAATTTTAGAATTTTGTTCACATCGGAAAATAAGGCAAATTTCCCCATAACCGTATACTATGAGAATTATTGTTATCGTAAAAATGTCAGACTGGTTTTTAAATATCATTTATGATACAGAAAAAAACATAATTGTACAAGCACATTTTTTTCTTTTTTTTTTTTTTTTTAAACTTCGTAAATTATTTGAATTTTACGATTTTTTTTTAACAAGAGAAATTAATGCTAAATTTCTCATAAATGTACATTTTGAGGATTACTTTCCTAATAAATAAGTCGGATTAGTTATAAAATATCATTTATGATATTGCTATGAAAATTATTGATCATAAACATTATACCTTAAAAGTTTCTTAAATTATTCAAAGTTAAAGGTTTTTATAATATGTCAAAAGGGAAAAATATTTCACACAAACTTGCTTTATGGGGATTATTGTTTTAAAAATAACAGGCAATTGCATAAAAACTAAAGTACGAAACTAATAACAAAAAATTAGTCAACGAATTACGATAAATTAAATTTATTGAAGTGAGAGGCATTTCAATTTATGACCTTACCGGGTGATTTTTAGCATTAATTTCTTTTAACATGAACATAGTATGCACTATAATAGAAATTTATCATAAAATGTATGATGGTGAACAGAGAAGAGCTGTGTCATGTAGTTTTAAATGTAAAAAGTTTAGATTCCTAAATGTTTTCAAATCTAAGTTTTTAAAGGAATTTCACGTTTTGTCATTTTAACAAGATTTAATTATCTTATAATTATTTCAGATTAGTAGTGTTTGTATTTTAAAAATACTTCAGTAGAGGATTTGATATAAAAAACTGTATCAATAGGATCTTTTAACTGAGAAAAGGTGAGTTCATTGGAAGGCGAAAATATTATTTAAAATCATATTGTTTGAGAATTTTAGCTATGATTGATCCTTAATAATGCCAATTTCAACTCTAAAAATTTTAAATCAAATCTCAGCCCTGCAGAAAAAACGCCTTGAAGGAATTAAAATCTAATGAAAATATCATCATTACTAAAGCTGATAAAGGTGGTCGGACTGTTATTTTGGATAAAAAACAATACGTCGAAAGTGTTACCGAACTAATTAATGATGGCCCATACAACCATAGCTAAAATTCTCAAACAATATGATTTTAAAATAATATTTTCGCCTTCCAATAAACTCACCTTTTCTCAGTTAAAAGATCCTATTGATATGCATAATTCTTGGGGCATTTATAGTATTTCCTGTCAGTGTGGTTTATCATATATTGGCCAAACTAAACGCAATCTTAAATTTCGTCTAAAAGAACATATGAATTACGTCCGCAAACAAGAAACCAATAAATCGGCTATTTTTAAACATTGCTGGGAGGAAAATCATAATTTTAAATTTAATTCAGCTAAAATAATTTGCAGACCTAAATCCATTCACGAACTCGATTTCTTTGAAGCTTTTCATATTTATAAAAATTTTAAAAACCTTGTAAATTGTGATTTCGCTGTTCCATGTTTGTCTGATTGTTGGAAAGTTTACATTCAGTCCACATTTCATAATTTTTCTACTGTTTACACAGCTACACATTCCTTAATTCCTATTGGCCACACTCCCCACCTTTTCCGTAATCCTATTGGTTGAACTAAATCCGGTCCCTCTCCTATATATACGAGTACTTCTCCAGATTCAGAATTCTTTTTGCACTGAAGACGGTACGCTTTAGGCTACCGAAACAGCTGTATGCACCTCAATAATTTTTCTTTGGCGTTTCTGACGTAGTAGTTTATTCCTGTTTTAATATTCCAACGCCAAGTCTCCTGCTATCATTATAAAATGTATTGATAAAATTCAAAGTCACGCGGGACAAGTTTCAATAGCATATCTTCATTAGTGATATTTCACTCAGTATTTAAATTGGGTTTATTGATATGGATTTTAGTAATGTCGCGTGTATGACGTTTTGGGCCATCTCTATACTGGTGGCTTGAAACAGTCCGTTATCATGAAGAGCACAATCATCTGACTGATTGTTGAAATGTCGTCATATATACATTATTTCTCGAAATAAGTGAATCAACCAATAAGATAAATAAGTATTCCATGAAAATGTATTATTTTTATTCACCTGTATTGAGATATTATAAATATTAAAAAGGTGTTATGTATGAGAATATGTAGGTGTGATTTACAATCTTAAAAATGAAAAATAAGATTCCGTACTAAGATCAAAATTTGAAAACATTATAAAATGTATTGATAAAATTCAAAGTCACGCGGGACAAGTTTCAATAGCATATCTTCATTAGTGATATTTCACTCAGTATTTAAATTGGGTTTATTGATATGGATTTTAGTAATGTCGCGTGTATGACGTTTTGGGCCATCTCTATACTGGTGGCTTGAAACAGTCCGTTATCATGAAGAGCACAATCATCTGACTGATTGTTGAAATGTCGTCATATATACATTATTTCTCGAAATAAGTGAATCAACCAATAAGATAAATAAGTATTCCATGAAAATGTATTATTTTTATTCACCTGTATTGAGATATTATAAATATTAAAAAGGTGTTATGTATGAGAATATGTAGGTGTGATTTACAATCTTAAAAATGAAAAATAAGATTCCGTACTAAGATCAAAATTTGAAAACATTATAAAATGTATTGATAAAATTCAAAGTCACGCGGGACAAGTTTCAATAGCATATCTTCATTAGTGATATTTCACTCAGTATTTAAATTGGGTTTATTGATATGGATTTTAGTAATGTCGCGTGTATAACGTTTTGGGCCATCTCTATACTGGTGGCTTGAAACAGTCCGTTATCATGAAGAGCACAATCATCTGACTGATTGTTGAAATGTCGTCATATATACATTATTTCTCGAAATAAGTGAATCAACCAATAAGATAAATAAGTATTCCATGAAAATGTATTATTTTTATTCACCTGTATTGAGATATTATAAATATTAAAAAGGTGTTATGTATGAGAATATGTAGGTGTGATTTACAATCTTAAAAATGAAAAATAAGATTCCGTACTAAGATCAAAATTTGAAAACATTATAAAATGTATTGATAAAATTCAAAGTCACGCGGGACAAGTTTCAATAGCATATCTTCATTAGTGATATTTCACTCAGTATTTAAATTGGGTTTATTGATATGGATTTTAGTAATGTCGCGTGTATGACGTTTTGGGCCATCTCTATACTGGTGGCTTGAAACAGTCCGTTATCATGAAGAGCACAATCATCTGACTGATTGTTGAAATGTCGTCATATATACATTATTTCTCGAAATAAGTGAATCAACCAATAAGATAAATAAGTATTCCATGAAAATGTATTATTTTTATTCACCTGTATTGAGATATTATAAATATTAAAAAGGTGTTATGTATGAGAATATGTAGGTGTGATTTACAATCTTAAAAATGAAAAATAAGATTCCGTACTAAGATCAAAATTTGAAAACATTATAAAATGTATTGATAAAATTCAAAGTCACGCGGGACAAGTTTCAATAGCATATCTTCATTAGTGATATTTCACTCAGTATTTAAATTGGGTTTATTGATATGGATTTTAGTAATGTCGCGTGTATGACGTTTTGGGCCATCTCTATACTGGTGGCTTGAAACAGTCCGTTATCATGAAGAGCACAATCATCTGACTGATTGTTGAAATGTCGTCATATATACATTATTTCTCGAAATAAGTGAATCAACCAATAAGATAAATAAGTATTCCATGAAAATGTATTATTTTTATTCACCTGTATTGAGATATTATAAATATTAAAAAGGTGTTATGTATGAGAATATGTAGGTGTGATTTACAATCTTAAAAATGAAAAATAAGATTCCGTACTAAGATCAAAATTTGAAAACATTATAAAATGTATTGATAAAATTCAAAGTCACGCGGGACAAGTTTCAATAGCATATCTTCATTAGTGATATTTCACTCAGTATTTAAATTGGGTTTATTGATATGGATTTTAGTAATGTCGCGTGTATAACGTTTTGGGCCATCTCTATACTGGTGGCTTGAAACAGTCCGTTATCATGAAGAGCACAATCATCTGACTGATTGTTGAAATGTCGTCATATATACATTATTTCTCGAAATAAGTGAATCAACCAATAAGATAAATAAGTATTCCATGAAAATGTATTATTTTTATTCACCTGTATTGAGATATTATAAATATTAAAAAGGTGTTATGTATGAGAATATGTAGGTGTGATTTACAATCTTAAAAATGAAAAATAAGATTCCGTACTAAGATCAAAATTTGAAAACATTATAAAATGTATTGATAAAATTCAAAGTCACGCGGGACAAGTTTCAATAGCATATCTTCATTAGTGATATTTCACTCAGTATTTAAATTGGGTTTATTGATATGGATTTTAGTAATGTCGCGTGTATGACGTTTTGGGCCATCTCTATACTGGTGGCTTGAAACAGTCCGTTATCATGAAGAGCACAATCATCTGACTGATTGTTGAAATGTCGTCATATATACATTATTTCTCGAAATAAGTGAATCAACCAATAAGATAAATAAGTATTCCATGAAAATGTATTATTTTTATTCACCTGTATTGAGATATTATAAATATTAAAAAGGTGTTATGTATGAGAATATGTAGGTGTGATTTACAATCTTAAAAATGAAAAATAAGATTCCGTACTAAGATCAAAATTTCAAAACATTATAAAATGTATTGATAAAATTCAAAGTCACGCGGGACAAGTTTCAATAGCATATCTTCATTAGTGATATTTCACTCAGTATTTAAATTGGGTTTATTGATATGGATTTTAGTAATGTCGCGTGTATGACGTTTTGGGCCATCTCTATACTGGTGGCTTGAAAGAGTCCGTTATCATGAAGAGCACAATCATCTGACTGATTGTTGAAATGTCGTCATATATACATTATTTCTCGAAATAAGTGAATCAACCAATAAGATAAATAAGTATTCCATGAAAATGTATTATTTTTATTCACCTGTATTGAGATATTATAAATATTAAAAAGGTGTTATGTATGAGAATATGTAGGTGTGATTTACAATCTTAAAAATGAAAAATAAGATTCCGTACTAAGATCAAAATTTGAAAACATTATAAAATGTATTGATAAAATTCAAAGTCACGCGGGACAAGTTTCAATAGCATATCTTCATTAGTGATATTTCACTCAGTATTTAAATTGGGTTTATTGATATGGATTTTAGTAATGTCGCGTGTATAACGTTTTGGGCCATCTCTATACTGGTGGCTTGAAACAGTCCGTTATCATGAAGAGCACAATCATCTGACTGATTGTTGAAATGTCGTCATATATACATTATTTCTCGAAATAAGTGAATCAACCAATAAGATAAATAAGTATTCCATGAAAATGTATTATTTTTATTCACCTGTATTGAGATATTAAAAATATTAAAAAGGTGTTATGTATGAGAATATGTAGGTGTGATTTACAATCTTAAAAATGAAAAATAAGATTCCGTACTAAGATCAAAATTTGAAAACATTATAAAATGTATTGATAAAATTCAAAGTCACGCGGGACAAGTTTCAATAGCATATCTTCATTAGTGATATTTCACTCAGTATTTAAATTGGGTTTATTGATATGGATTTTAGTAATGTCGCGTGTATGACGTTTTGGGCCATCTCTATACTGGTGGCTTGAAACAGTCCGTTATCATGAAGAGCACAATCATCTGACTGATTGTTGAAATGTCGTCATATATACATTATTTCTCGAAATAAGTGAATCAACCAATAAGATAAATAAGTATTCCATGAAAATGTATTATTTTTATTCACCTGTATTGAGATATTATAAATATTAAAAAGGTGTTATGTATGAGAATATGTAGGTGTGATTTACAATCTTAAAAATGAAAAATAAGATTCCGTACTAAGATCAAAATTTGAAAACATTATAAAATGTATTGATAAAATTCAAAGTCACGCGGGACAAGTTTCAATAGCATATCTTCATTAGTGATATTTCACTCAGTATTTAAATTGGGTTTATTGATATGGATTTTAGTAATGTCGCGTGTATGACGTTTTGGGCCATCTCTATACTGGTGGCTTGAAACAGTCCGTTATCATGAAGAGCACAATCATCTGACTGATTGTTGAAATGTCGTCATATATACATTATTTCTCGAAATAAGTGAATCAACCAATAAGATAAATAAGTATTCCATGAAAATGTATTATTTTTATTCACCTGTATTGAGATGGCATTAAACGTCATTCAAGCGACTCCACTGGTGGATTTTAATACCTGTGTTTTCATTGCATAAAGTAATCTTTTATTAGTATATCACACTAATTTATTATTAATTATCTCAATAGATAAATACTAGCGTTAACAGATTGAAAATAATGTCTATCATCAACTTCTAGAAATAAATTAAACTTCATGGTAGCTTTAACATTAAAGTTAACATTAACTTTAAAAATTTTAAGCAGCAGCACCGAATTAATTACAAAATAATTTTAACTTAAGGATAAAACGATGCTGTGTCCTCGAACTTCAGTTATTTGTATGAAATAATGTGTATGTTTATAAATGATAAAACTGTATGAATACAGATTTAACTTTATGTTATGTTTTATTTTTGTCTTAAATTAACGAAATTGTAAAACGCTACATAAAAAACAATTGAATACATAAAGTGTTTCAGTTTTTAGGATAATTACTGTACTTAATAAAGCAAATTGAGACTAATTCATGAAAATTAAAGATGTCTGCTGAGGTTTGAATACTAGGGTATAAATATTCAAGCATTTCATTTGTTGCCGTAAGAAGAAAGTTTTGCGTTGTGTAAATGATACTTTGATTTAAGCGACGAAATTTTGGATATTAAAACAATATACATATGATTATTATGAATTAAATATTATGAATGATTTTTTTAAAAATAACATTCTGTTTTATTAGTTCTTTTTATTTCCTCTTTTCACAATAGTTTTATCAATATTTTCCAAAATTTTGATCTAAACTTTTATGAATGGTTAAATTATTAATACTATTTATAATTTTTCTCCTCTCATAATGTAATACGTTTTCGTGATTTGAAATGATTTGAATATTCAAGATATTTACTGCAACTGAAACATGTATATCTTAATATTAAAAATTACAAATTTTCTTTTAAATTTTTGTTATGTTTATAAATAATATGGGAAAATCATGTTATTCCAAATAAACTGAATGAAGTATCGCTATTTTTTTCCCCTACAAGTAGACCTACTGAAATAGGCAATTACACAACATAGGAAAACAAATTAAAAGGAAAAAAGCATTATGCGAGCTAGGTTTAGAAAACCACTATCTACTTATAGGCATAATCTGACTCCTACTGTTACATATAAATACAGGATGATTATAATTAAAGTTACGATTTGAAAACGCTATAATTTTAAAATTACTCATCAGAGCGATTTGATATTTTATCAGAGCAATCGTGAGGCAATGGAATTTTGTTTGGCAAAAGAAAAAAAAAAATAATTCCAAAATGTGCCGTTAATCATCCATAAAGTATTTGTTTCATGAAGCTCCTCTTTTTCTCTTTTCACTATGACTGTTTCCGCTGTAAACACGTATTCTTGTCCTTTTGCTAAAAAAAATTGTAGTAAACCCTTGAAGTCTATTGTTTCCTGCTATTCCATAGTGTTGCTAACAACTTGCCTGTGTTTAATGAGTCCATTTAGGCGTTTCCTCTGACATTACCCTGAAAGCGCTATCTATAGGAGCATGTTGGAACTACTTTTTTCCTCCCCCAAACAAAATTTCATTGCCTCAAGATTGCTATGGTAAAATGTCAAATCGCTCTGATGGGTAGTTTTAAAATTATAGCGTTTTGAAATTGTAGCTTTAATTATAATCACCCTGTATATGAAGTTTAGTCCCAGTTCTTCATAGACATAGAGAAACAAACAAAAGAAAATCTCGTTTATGAACATAAAGTTATTTGTACAGAATTTGTTATGAAATAGAACTGGAAAAAAAAAAAAAAAGAAAAAAAAACAAAAAAAAAACAGAACATGCAACATGCTCTTAAAAAGGACTAAGTAAAGAAAAGAGTTTCATCAAGTCTGTTGTTGAAAGGAATCGTTTGCAGATATAACTGACACATTTTTTTTTTTTTTCCTGACAGATATTTCTTTCCAGTTCTTCATATATTGCGTCGTAGTACAACGTTTCAGAACTTCTAGGAAGGGTGGGGGTGCACCAGGACATGTATTGCACGGGCACCCGGGGCTTGTGTCCTGGGCATGAAATTTCTGAGG
>OZ005648.1:184821268-184883768 GCA_963930645.1 Salticus scenicus | reverse complement strand
AACCAAATTTAGACAGTGTCTTAACTTATCTTATAAAAATCTTAGATGAGTTTATTAACCAAGTTTCTCCGCCATTTTGTTTTCAAGTGGACAAAACTTGAAAATTTCAAATTCAAATTGTAAAAAGCGTATTCCGAATTTGTTTGAAATTTGGTGTAAATATAGATCACATAAGGGTCTCAATGAAGTTTATTAATGAAGTTTATCCGCCATTTTTAATAAAGTGGCAGATATCTTAAGTTAAGCGGGGCCACTTGAAATCAGGCCACCACTTGAAAATTTAAAACCATGATAACTTCTGAAATAATACTCCAAATGGAACCAAATTTGAATAGTGTCTTAACTTATCTTATAAATATCTTAGATGAGTTTGTTAACCAAGTTGCTCTGCCCTTTTGTTTTCAAGTGGAGACCACTTGAAAATTTCAAATTTATATTGTAAAAAGCGTATTCCGAAATTGTTTGAATTTTGATGTAAATACAGACCACATAAGGATCTCAATAAAGTTTATTAATAAACTATATCCGCCATTTTTAATAAAGTGGCAGATATCTTAAGTTAAGCGGGGCCACTTGAAATCAGGCTCCCACTTGAAAATTTAAAATCATGATAACTTCTGATATAATACTCCAAATCGAACCAAATTTTGACAGTGATATTATCATATAATTATCTTGAATGTTTTCAATGGGCAACTTGTCCCGACATCTTGTGTCTAAGTTCCAGCCACTTGAAATCACACTGCCACTTGAAAATATGCCATCACGATAACTTTTAAAATACTAAACTAGAAGGCCAGACACTGTACTTTTAAAAATTATCCGAATGATTATTATTATCTTTTTTTTTTTTTTTTTTTTTTTTTTACGATTTACACTACGGTTAATGCAACTAATTAACAAGAGACAATTATTGGTGGATTTTCTTAAAACGGGAAAATTTATATAAGGAAGAGAAAAATGTTAAAATTATCTCGGTTGTTTAAGTGGAGTAAGGCCGGTTCATTACGTTAGGGTCCTAGGTCTATAGCTGAAATGCCCTCCGTGAGGGCCTTTCTAAAAGGACATAGCCCGCACATTTACGCGAGTTTCGGCGAAAACTACGAAAAACTCCGAACGGCTAGGTCGATGAGCGTGATCTGAGATAAACTTATTTTGGATTACTATCAGAAATCTATTTTAATGTTTTCAAGGGAAGCATTTCAGAATTTTATTCAACTTTGCTAAGTTTAATCAAATTTCTACCAAATGTTTTCCCTAAATATATTGCCATATTCATTTCAGAAAATTTTGGAGTGGAAGGCTGATATTTTATACCAACTATGTGAAAAATACCAGAGCCGGGAATCGAACCTGGGCCTTTCGCTTTACGCGCGGATGCTCAAACCATCGAGCTACCCTGGCTGATTACCAGCTAGGCATTTCTCACAAAACATTCGTTGGCAAAGTCACCGAGTCTGTAAACACAGCTGATCAAGTGACATTAATATTCATGGCACAACTCCAATAGACCACGAAATTTTTAATTTTTAATTTTTAGAAATTTATTCATCAACCATGAAAATTCATTTCAGAAAATTTTGGAGTGGAAGGCTGATATTTTATACCAACTATGTGAAAAATACCAGAGCCGGGAATCGAACCCGGGCCTTCCGCTTTACGTGCGGATGCTCAAACCATCGAGCTACCCTGGCTGATTACCAGCTAGGCATTTCTCACATAACATTCCGCACGTAAAGCGGAAGGCCCGGGTTCGATTCCCGGCTCTGGTATTTTTTCACATATTTGGTATAAAATATCAGCCTTCCACTCCAAAATTTTCTGAAATGAATTTTCATGGTTGATGAATAAATTTCTAAAAATTAAAAATATTGCCATATGTTTAAAAAATAAAGAAAATAAACCAGAATTAATGATTTATTTAGAGAAATTGGAGTGTAAGGTTGAATTTATATACTAAATATGTGGAAAATGCCAGAAACAGAAGTTGAACAAGAGCACTTTGCTTACCGTGCGGATGCTCCACAACTGAGCTAATTCGGCATTTTTTGTGTGGTAAATGCCGAATTGTTAATCAGCGAGGTAGGCTCAGTGATAGAGCATCCGCGTGGTAAATTGAGAACCCGGGTTCGGTTCCTGACTCCGATATTTTTCACATAGTTGGTATAAAAATCCAACTTTACACTCCAAGGTCTCTGAATATATATTCATGGTTCAAGAATAATATTTTTAAGTACAGAATTAATGATATTATATTTTAAATACATCCCTTTCAAATTTTTCGATATGTTTTGTGTGGATTACTGTGTATTTGAAATAAATATTTATGAACGAGATCCGAAAACATTGGTCCGTCTCTGAAAAATTGTGTTGGAAGAAAAGAAAAATAATCAAGCTTTTTCTTCTTCTTCTTCTTTTTTTAATCTGTTTTATCTAGGAAATCAAAATGCAATGCTTCAATAAAAAAGTTATGAAGCTAATCATAAATAGAAACTAACAGTCTTAACTTTGTTTACATACACAATTTTAGAAGTCGTTACAAAAATGTATGAACATTTTCTGTGTGAACACAGGGCCGGCTCTAGGCGGTAGGCAAGGTAGGCAACTGCCTACGGCGGCAAAATTTAGGGGCGGCAAAACCAGCTGAACTACAAAAAATAAATAAATAAAACACTTCGATTATTGAATGTAGAAAATAAATAAAGAGAAAAAAATAAGTAAATAAATAAACAAGTAAATAACTACAACAAGAATTTACAGGCTTCTCTGCCCATTCCTATAATTTGAAATGCAGACAAGAATAGACAAACTTGTAAGTTTTGTACAGTATGTACTGTATGCGCAGCTGCGATGCGAAAGGAAAAATGCACACTCGCTGATTTAATAAGCTCTTTTTGACCTCTAATTAAAGAAAGTCAAGAGTTTGCCAATTGTAGGAACATTTAGCAGTGTTCTTCAGCATGTAGGAACTATTTGAAGGTACCGTTTCTCCGCAGGACATTATCAGTATATATCCTAAGTTTGAAAGAACGTCCTAGGACATCCTCAGTCATACGTTAGGGACATTTTGAGTTGTCCGTAAAAACACTGCAAAATTTGAGCTTGAATTGGCAACAGTGATGTCAGATTTAAAACAATGCTTTATTATGCAATAACGTCCATCAGATTTAGGGGGGGGGGGGAGAAATTTTTCATTAAGATATGTTTCCATTGGCCAATCAGAATTTCAATGCAAATTCAATGAACATTTTTAAGGTTTTCTTCCTGTTGAAAGATCTACTGGTAAGGAACTGCCTACAGTTTTCTTAAAAAGCGTTGGGCAAAAAAATGGGTTAAAATTCGAAAATATGAAAGGTCAAGGTTATGAAAATTGCTCAGATATGAGAGGCGACAAATTCGGAGTACAATCAAGGATTAAAACTTTAAATTCCAGAGCATTTCACGTACATTGCAGCAGCTAATTATTAAACTTAGTAGTTAATTAATGACTGCGAAGTTGGAAAAGTTGTATATAGATTCCCTACTATCTTTATTTCTTAAAATAGAAAATATTCATGATGCGTTATTAAACATTTATAAAAAATATAGAGATTGATAATATGATTCAAAATGAAGCAGTTATCTATTGATTACAGTCGACAGCAAAATTATTGAAGCACTAGCGATAATTCCTACTTAAAAGGTACGCACATAATACTGTTTTATTAAGTAAATATTTGTCGAGTGATGATATTACTAGTCTTATACCGTTTATAAAAAAGAAAGTTGATAATGAAAAGAAGCGATCAAACTAAAAAATGTGTATGTATATATATATATATATATATATATATGAAAATGTGGATGTGTGCTTCAATAACTTTGCTGCCGTCTGTACAATAAAACAATTGAAGTTTTTTTTTCTTTATGTTTGATCGTCAATTTATACAAAATTTTGAATCATATTAATCCGATTAAGTAAGCTACGGGAAACAAAAGTTTTTGATTTATACCAAGCCACTGATTTATTAATAGTACATTAATTTTTTATTTATTTATTTTTTTTTTTTTTAAGAATTAAGATCATTTGAAAACTTTATCTTAGAAGCTGAAAAATTAGCTAATGTAATAGACGTAGAAAAAAAGTTTTGAATTGACTACATCACGCCATCATGTTCAATCTTAAAAATGAAATTTTTCTTATGAAAGTGCAGACGAATCTATAGAAAATTCGAAAGAGAAATATAAAATAGATTTTTTTTTTTCTTTTCAGCGATCAGTGCACTGAAGCTTACATTAAATTTATTGAATAATCATAATCATTCTTTTGAATTTTTATGCAATATCCACAAACTTAAAGACACGTGCAAAAATGAATTGCTGACACACTGTAAAGATCTGGGAAACGACTTAACAGATGGTGATTCCTCTGATCTTAACATTTTAAAATTGGCTGCTAAAATATACTTTATTTTCTTCACTTTTGAAAAAAAAAAAAAAAAAAAAAAAAAAAAAAAAAAGAATGTCCAGTTGACGTCCTTAAATTCATTACCTTCCTTAACATTGGGCCGGATTTAAGCATTGCTTTAAAAATTTTGTTAACCTTGCCCATAACTTTTGCTAACGGAGAAAGATTTTTTTCTAAACTAAAAATGATAAAGTAATCTATTTAAAAAAACTTTTAAAACCAAAATTCTTAATGTGTCATATCACATAAATCTTTTCCAAGTTATGATTTTGCAAATTTTTTTGTATTAAGGTGAAATGATAAATTTCAGCGGAAAAGAATTTGTACTCTTTTATAAACCACGAAAGTCTAGGCGGTAAGGCAGTCGAAGATTCGATACACGCCTGACCGAGTTTCAAAAAAATATTCTGAGGCATTTGATCCATTGATCGATGCATTGTTATGATTTCCCATTAGTTATTGCCCTGGTTGTGCCAACGTATTTTGCCTTAAATTTCAGCATTCGAACATAAAAAAAGGCTTCTTAAAAAACTCTTCAAATATTCTTAGGATACTGTGTAGTCAACGAAAAATTTTCTTTTATCAATTGACATCTTCTCTACCAATTATCTGCAAAAATTAACACTCTGGACTTTCGGGATATCGAACGCTTAACCACCTCGTTTATAACATGGCGCTCTAACTACCTCAGCCACGGAGAGACAAATGAAATAACTTATATTTACCTTAAAATGAAGGCAGGGGCGCGCCAGCATTGTCAGGCGCCTGTGTGCAGAGTTTCAGATGGCGCCTTATATTACCTTAAGAATTATAAAATAAATAATATTTTTATAAAAAGTTATCATTTAGCAAGTCAATTGAATCTCGAACCTTAATAGTGATAAGTTTATTGGATGGCTAATAAAAAGTGAAATGTATCAAATAAAATTAAATTTAAAAAGAATCAAACAAAAAGTCCATCTTGCAGAAAGAAAAAAAATCTTATATAGGGCGTTGCAAAAACACGTGCTACAATTGTGAAAGCAAATAGAGGAAACCAAAATAGGCAGATTTAATGGTGAATGCAGAAATGCCACGTTGAGGCATTACAACAGATGGCTTAGATCAGGGTGGTTAATATTAGAACCTTTCCAAATTCTTTGACTTTTCCATGACTATTTTTCACCATTTTCCCTGACTTTTACTTGGCTTACTGTGTTTATTTCCCACAAAATTAGCGCACATTTTGGCAATTTGCAATAACGAGCTTTGAAATGAGGCCTGTTTTTACAAAATTGGGCAGACTTCCCTGACTTTACATGGAATTCACTGACTATTCCATGAATTTTCCAGACTCACCTAAATTCCCTGACTTTTCCATGATTCCCTAACCAGTGGCCACCCTGTTAGATGAGAGCTGTAAGTGTAAACGTTTCTATTTGTTTGGTGTAATTTTCAAGTAAATATTTAAACACAAAAAAATAGTCTTAGTAAACTAAACGTTCCCTCACTTCACTACAACTTTTGCGAGTATTATGCATATCATATTGATCCAAAATATAGGTCACTATCCATTGTTACCAAACTGTCGATTTTCTTGAGTAAAAAATGTAATTGTAAAGAAACAGGCAGTTTCTTGTTAAAAGATACACTTTATTCAAGGATTATTCTAAAAAAAAAAAAAAAAACAGTAAATTATCGTACTTAAAGTCATACCTCAAAAAGTGATAAAACAACATTAAACACGCCACAGAGTGGAATTTCACTCATTTAAGAATAAATATACACCATTTAAACCAAAACGAAAGTTCAAACAGATGCCCGAATACAACTGATTGTTTTGGTAGTGTCTCTTCTGTTTTCATAATTTCTGTCGTGATTTGGCGAACTTTCGAGGTTATTCTGCACCAGAAGCCAATCGATGAATCCAGAAAATTCCAGAACTCGATTCTTATTGAAGATAGAGCTTCTAAAATTTGGAAATACTAAATTATTACTTCTTGCCAAGTTTGGAAGCCATGTCGCCAAATTCATCGCTAAGTTGCCAAGTCTGTATCTGAGGCTGACAATCACCTCAGACCCCCTAACCCGTTAAAATTGAATGAATTGCTCGCTATTTGCACTTTAATTGTAAATCTGTCTTCATTGCAATAACACCTTACATTTAGAAAGTGGTTTAACTCTTTGCAATTCTATTTAAAAAAAAAAAAAGTTAGTCGTAATATTGCAGTAGGTTTGCACTTATAAATGAGTTTAACATTTTTTACTAATACAGATAAATGGAATTTATAAGCATATAAAATTATAACTCATAATAATGATAATAATAATAAAAATCCCATAGTGAGTTCTATTTTTCTCAATTTCATTGTTGAAAACTCCCCAAATACTCTTAAGATCAAAGTAATATATGACCATCGATATAATGACAAAATTTGACTTGGTTAATTATGGAAGTTTTTATTTTATATATTTTTTTATTTTCAAGGAACACATAAATTTATAAATACATAAAATAGGGGCATATAATAAATATTACTTGGTAAATATGGATAAAAAAATACTTAACAGGAAAGAAAAAAAAAAGTCTAGTGAAAGGAATTTTGCCCATTTTCATTATCTAAACTTTTTATGAAATTTGTATGCAAATTTCCATGTGTTTTTCCATATACTAGTAAGATACAAAAATATATTTTAAACTCTTTTACCGCGATGTATGTACGCTGCAAAGATGTAAATAATCCATGAATTTATAAGTAAATAAAAAAATAATACTATCTAATAAAAATTATTTAGGTTTAAAGTAGATTATAT
This sequence comes from Salticus scenicus, assembly GCA_963930645.1. Lineage (NCBI taxonomy): Eukaryota > Metazoa > Arthropoda > Arachnida > Araneae > Salticidae > Salticus > Salticus scenicus. The sequence continues at coordinate 184,876,528 of OZ005648.1, read as the reverse complement.
GAATATTTAAATAGATAATATTATTTCGTAAAATTTAACTAATTTGCTTGAGTTTTGTGAATTCTGGAATAATATATATATACATTTGATCCAAAATGCCTTATACTATCGATGTAATTGCAAAATTTAAAAATCTGTCTGATACCGTTGTGGAGCGTAAGTATTTTTTTGATCATTTTAAATTTAGAAAAAGATTGCTCCACTGATGCTACTGATATTATGACTAAATAATCTCGAAAACAATTAATCCGCACATAAAATTTATTCTTGCTAATATAATTTGGAGTAATACGCTTGGAAATCTGTTTCTGGCCTCAAGGAAGGAAGGGGTAAATTCTCGCTACAGTAGTTGTCGGACAAAAACAATTTATGCCCCAAAATCCGTGACCGCAGTTCCCATAAATTTTACATGACAAATTTAGCGATAAAAGGGGGGGGGGGGGCGTGGAAGTGTCGACCTCTCCTTATGCCTCCCCTTATGATCGAAAATTACAAAAAAGAAAAATAGGTTTTTGGAAATATCCTAAAGAAGACGCATATACCTGTTTCCAACATCTTTATACCCTTTTTAATAGAATTCTTTTGGTAAAAATTTTTGGTAGAATTCGGAATTTGAGAAATTTCTCCCAAATCGATTTTCCAACCCCCCCTTAAAATTCGAAAAATTGAAAATTCCAGATTTTATTATTATTTATTTATTGTACTTAAGTCTAGTCTCCCCATGTGTAATTTCCTCATCGTGAAGTAACATGGAGCCGAGTTATGCTCAGAAACGTGTTTTTTGCCTCCTTTCTCCCTTGAAAAGTTGAGAGGGAATTTAGTACAATCTCGTCAGTATAGGCTTCAGATGCATCTAAACAATACACGCACCAAAATTCGTGACCGGAGCTCCCATATATTTTCCAGTACCAATTTAGCGTTAAAAGAGGGGTTTTGAATTTGCTCCCTCGTAACACTCACCTCCCCCCTCCCCCCAATATCGAAAATCACAAACACCAAAAATGGGTTTTGGGAAATATCCTAAAGAATATGCATGGCTGTTTTAAATAGTTTTGTACTACTTTGGTAAATTTCTGCTCAAAAATCCGGAATTTACGAAATTTCCCCCCGAATATCGAATTTCTTCCTCCCAACCCCCCCCCCCCTAAAAGTAAAAATTTCCAAAATCTTAGATAATGATTATTATTACTATTTATTTATTTATTGATTGATTTTTTTGTACTCAAATCTAGACTCCTCATGTGCAGTTTTTTCACTGTGAAATAATTTTAAGGCAAGTTATGCATATAAACGTGTTTTTGCCTGCTGCCCTTTACAAAAATTTACACATATAAATTTAAGTTGGGTAATTCCTGCGAAGTGTCGTCGAATTCTGTCCAGCTGTTCTCACGTGATACCCAGACGTGTTACAGACATGCAGACACAATGACTGCACACACACACACACACCACACAAAATTTTCTGAAGTCAGATTTGGTTTTCACGATGCGTGAAATGTAAAGATATCTTTTTTTTTTTTTTTTTTTGAGAAATTTGTAGACAAATTCTGATTTTATTAATATAGATGCTCATGTTACATCGATAATGCAAAGAGGAAACACTATTCTACTTAAAATCTCCAGTTTCATTAAATTTTCATTTTTGCAATCGAATTATGTTGTTTTATTACAAACCTAAGTTTCTTTTTTCCGACAGAAGAGGGTGGGGGAAGAGATTAAAGCGCCCTTTTAAATTTCAATAGAATGCTTTGATATGTTAAAAAAGTCAAAGGAAATTTTGCTGAAAGTAGGCACAACTTTACAAAGTTATTCCACTTTTAAATGAAGGCGCATTTTTTATTAGCTTGAGATTCACAAACATACCGTAGTGAATGACAGTAAGTACATAAGAATTTGGGGAAAATACTTTAAAACCATGTGTAGTCAAAATCGACTCAATGGGTTAGCAATGTTGGCCATTGAACATGAATTGAGTAACAAATTAGATATAAAATAAGTTATTAGAGATTTGCAGAAAAAAAGGTTCAAAAGAGATTTTTTTATTCAGGTTTAAATTTTGTATATTGTACTAGCATTCTTTATTCTTTGCTGTTCAGAAAATATTGCTGCTGTGCTAGCATTAGTTCCAAAGATTTTCTGTTTTTAACTTAAAAAAGAAAAGAAAAGAAAAAAAGAAATAGTAGTAAATATTATATGAGTATTATTTACTTAGCTCAATTCTATTGGACCATTTTTATGATTTTTTTTTTAAAATATATAAATGTATTATTATTATTATTATTTTGAAAGTTTTTGGGGGGGGGGGCGGCACTTTTGAGGTTTGCCTACGGCGGCAAAAACGTTAGAGCCGGCTCTGGTGAACATTTAATAATATTGCAACTTTCCATTATTTTATTATTATTATTTTTTTCCCTGAGAGACGTCTATATTTAGATACTTCTCGTATCCACATCAAAGATCAATCCAGATGCACTTTATTTATAAAAATATTTCTCTCTCTATAAGTGTATTTTTTTATCAGTGTGATGGAAATAAATTTCTTTCTTTTCTTTACAGCGAGGAAAATGAAAGTGCCGGGAGGAGGAAAAAGGTCTTGAAAGGAAACAGATGTTTTAATCTTCGAATGCTATCTCTTTTCATGTTATTTTTGATGATCTGTCTTACAGGAGATGAAAGGACATTAAGAGGTCAATTTTTATGTGTGAGAAAAACTGAGTATTTGGCAATAATTTAATATGTTATGAATTGAATATGCTTTATTTAATCTTTTTATTTTGTTATGAAATTTTCAGTTAAATCTAGCCAGTCATTTTGAAAGAGTTAACTTTAAGCGTTATAATTTTCAAAGAAACAGTAAAAAAAAGTGCCTATTTTTTTATTCAGTAAAATTGTATAAAATAAAGTTTATAAAAAATATATGTATTAATCTTTTATTTTTGAAAATTTTTTAAGCTTGAAATCCAGAAAATTTAATTTTACAGAAAAGCTAACAATCATGGTTATTATGACTAAATGTTGTTTTTCCAATAAGTACAAAAAATAAAAGATACGTGTTTTAAACGTCATAAAAGAACACGTATACTAAAACACTACACTTAACATACTCTGTTCTCGAATTCGCTATCGTTTAAAATAACACTTATTTCCGAATCACTCTCACATGCATTTATACTCAAATTAAAATCCGAGTCACTTTGTGATTCTTACTTCATAATATACACAATATTAAAAAATATATTTTACCACAGAGCACAAAACCACGTTTATTCAAAAGACTAACTGATCTAACGTAAGATTACAAAATAAGTGTTACAAATATTTAAAATTGGATAGTGATGGCAGTTTAAAATAAACCAACTATCTCCAATTACATTTTAAATAGTCTGCTACTTACATCTAGAGTGTAAAATAACAAAAAAAAAAAAAAAAAAAAAAAAAAAAAAAAAATTGCCAATTATCAGAAAAGGTTTATTTTAAAATCTTTGTAGTGCGTTACTTTTGAACACTGGAGCCCGGAAATATCACGGGTAGAGCTGGACGATATCAGAAATCAAATATCGCGATATATCGCCAAGTTAATATCGATATTAATGATATTATCGATATTTTTTCAAGAAAAGGAAAAGAGACATTTGCTACTTTTTAAAGATAAATGAACACCAATTTTAATGTATACAAGCGTGGATTGTTTTCAGTGTCCGGAGATGAGAGAAGTCATGTAAAGCCGCACCAGATTGTAAAAACGTGAGAAAAATGACGGCTTTGGGCTTTCTCACGGTTTTGTGAGGTCTAACTGCAATAGAGACAGTGCCCGGGGATGAGAGAAGTCGTGTAGATCCACACCAGATTGTAAAAACGTGAGAAAAATGGCTGCTCTGGCCTTTCTCACGGTTTTGTGAGATCTAACTGCAACGTTTCCGGCTGCAGTCTTTAAGAGACAGTGTCCAGAGATGAGAGAAGTCGTGTAGAGCCGCACCAGATCGTAAAAAACGTGAGAAAAATGGCGGATTTGGGCTTTCTCACGGTTTTGCGAGGTCTGACTGCTATAGAGACAGTGCCCGGAGATGAGAGAAGTCGTGTACAGCCACACCAGATTGTAAAAACGTGTGAAAAATGGCGGCTTTGGCCTTTCTCACGGTTTTGTGAGGTCTAACTGCAACGTTTCCGGATGCAATCTTTAAGAGACAGCGTCCAGAGATGAGAGAAGTCGTGTAGATTGTAAAACAATATACAGTATATAATTATTAACACTTCACATTAGCAAGTTAATTGTATGATACATTATTTGTATCATACAAGGATGGAAAGCGTTCGCTGACGATGTTGCGAGTTCAATGATTTTTGTTCACCCAAAAGTTTTCACTTCAAATGGAAAGCGTTCGCTGACGATGACGCGAGTTCAAAGATTTTTGTTCCCCCAAAAGTGCTCAACGCGCTTAAAGAAGTTTTCACTTCAATAAATGAATGAATATGTAAGTAAATATATTACTTTTATGTCGAAAAAAATATATAAATGTACAAACATTTTTTTTTTTAAATAATTAAAATAGAATTGGAAAAAAAAAAAAAAAACAGTGCTAAAGAAATGGAACCGCTTCAGCATAGCCCTTTGCAAAATTTAAATTTGGTACCGAAGTAACCCGGATATTTCTTTCCAAAATTTTCGATAGCCACTTTAATTCATCAATAAATTGACAACAAAAATTTAAGAACCACAAAGGGGCTCCTTTGCTAAAGTTATACCAAAGACATTTTAAGAAATGAATATAGTAATCGATGCTAGTGAATGAAACACAGTTATTAAAATAAGTCCAGTCGTACTAAATTAAATTTTGTTTACATAGAATGTAAGTAGAATTTCTATTTTTTTTTTTTTTTTTTTTTTTTTTTTTTTTTTTTTTAACCACTTTTCTTTTGTTTAAATCTCTTATATTTAATAAGAACAGCTAAAATAAATAAATAAATGAATAATAATAATAATAACAAAATGCTGCACAAAAAGTAAAATAAAATAAAAATGAATAAATAAAATAATAATAAAATGCTCAGTGTTATATCATTGTTCAGTCGGAAAACTGTCCCTATAAAATTTCTGAAGATAAAAATCTATTTTACTAGCTTAATAAAGAACTGAGTTTATTAAAATATTTAACAATAATAATGATAGAAGGTAAACTTATATATACAAAAAAAATTTACATTATACTGCACACGATTAAAAATTACAGATCGAAATATGTTCGGAAATTATTCTATTATTTTCATCTCCGAGACATCCAAAACATTTCCATATATTTTTTTTTTAATACCACTTGATATTATTTCGAACAATCGATGTGGCTGCGAACATTCATTTTACATTCAATATTCTAAATATTACTTTCACGTAAACCGCAATATACTACATGAAGAAAATATATCGATGCCAATGAGTGAACATCCGGCAGACGAGATTACTCTTGCGATCAAAGTTCTAGTGGATATCAGTGTCTGAAATACTGCAATTCGGCTTTGATCATGTTTGATAAACATATGTTGAATCTCGCATGTTCATTGGCCAGTTAATACCGATATGACTGAGCCAATAGCAGGAAATGAGCTGCAATATTACTGGTATGGGGATATCTTCGAATGTGAGAAGCTGGGAAATAATATACTGCGATAACTTGATGAGTGATGAATGAAATATTTTATATGTTATCGTTCAACGTCTGACTTTTTAAGCAGTGGTACTGGTATTTATTTTCGATTTGAGAAATCACAGGTATGACAGAAAAAGGAAGTGGTTATATTACATTCGGATGTAGAGGGATGTATTGCGGTTGCGGTAACATTGAAAGAGAGAGATCGTTTGGGGCTATGAGAGAGCAATGTGGGGATGTGGGGAAAGAAGGAAAGGAATATTAGAGTAAGATATTCGGTGCTATATTTCGGGTGGGATTCAATCGGTCGTGGTGTGCATGCGTGGTAGGGAAAAGCGGAAGCGGAAAGCGGAGTTTGAAAGAAAGGGAAAGAAGCGGCGTTTGAACGAGGTAGTAAGATTGGATGTTTTAAAGTTATTTATCGATGTGCGATCGGTCGGCTGCATGGTGCACGCTGAGAAATATCGTTAAAGCGATATATCGGCAGAGTAAGATTTTAAATACTGTTATTGCGATACTAAAAAAATATTCATATTTTGTGATACATTGATAAATAATCCAGCCCTAATCACGGGCACGAGAAATAGAGAGCGAAACCTCACCCCGTCATTTTCATGGGCGCGAGAAGAAAGGTGTTAACGCGAAAGAAAGTCAATTTTAAATGCTGAAAAAAAATATTCTATAACGAAATTCATTCAAATAAGAATTAAAATATGGCAATATAAAATTCTATAGAAATCTGTAAAACGATAATTTCTTGTACGGAAAACTATCAATTTAATTCAGAGTTATTTGGATCTGAAATATTTAAATTATTTACAATCCTTTTAATATTGTTTTAAAACGTATTGTTTTAAAAGAAGAAATGAAACCTGATTTTGAGCTATTCCATTTAAATAGACCCTTGTTTCTCATGTCTTCTAGAATTACTGTGCTTTGGATTTTTAAAAGAAGTTCTTTGTTATAAGAAACAACTCAAAAGATTTGCTGGACTGTGCAAGATTGTGATAGAGAAGAAGAAGAAAACCAAACTTGTTTTCTTTCCTTTTCGAATGCTATTGAAATTTACCGAGAAAGTAAGGGGGGAAATAGCACTAAAATTAAACTATTTTTTCTAAAGAATCCAGAGACGCAATCCTCATATTTGTTTAAGAAATTTTTGGGACATCTGATACTGAAATTATGTAGCTTATCACATACTTGCCAACATAACCCGGAAGTTTGTTAGTTCTCGCCCTTTTTTGTACAGCACTTAATTTTTAGAGTAATTCAACAATATTTACGATTAAATACGAAGAAGAGTACTCTAAAAAACAAACAAACAAACAAAAAAAAGACTGGTGTGAAAAAATAGGCGGAAAGGGGCGGAACTGACAATCTTCCGAGTTGGGTTGGCAGGTATGTTATCATAATATACTAATCACTATCGCAGCCTCTGAAAAACCATTAATACGGAATTAGTTTTACCTAAAGCAGTAATGATTCTTGGACTGAAAACTTTCTTGACTAGTTTGATTTAGTTTACACAGTATTTATCCAACAATTAAAATTTATACACCTTGGTACATGAATTTACCAACTATTAAGTAACCATTATTAATACAATGATTTTAGAAACGACAAGAGTCGTATTTTAGAAAAAAACATACCATTTAAGTTATTAAAATCAGATTTTTTCCCTGGAAAATGTTGTAAATTTGATGACGTAAACAAAAATGTAAGTAAAAAAATCATTTTTCTAAGATTAGAAGCTTTTTATTGTGAAGCCCTAGAAAGCATAAAATAAAAAATTATTGAGTTAAAGACCTATAAAGAAATGAAAGTTTTAACACTATTGAAATTTTACAGAAAAATATAGATATTTCCCTTTTGCAAGAGATGAAAAATTTTAAATATTCAAAATATTTTAAAAAGCTTTCGAGACCTTTGAAATTTATGGCTTTACGAATAATTATACAAAAAACTAATAACTAAGAATAATGATCTCGAATGCTTTTCAAAATATTTTGAATATTTAAAAATTTTCATCGCTTGCAAAAGGGAAATATCCATATTTTTCTGTAAAGTTTCATGAGTGTTAAAACTTTCATTTCTTTATAGCATGTCTTTACCTCAATATATTTTTATTTTATGCTTTTTAGGGCTTCACAATAAAAAGCTTCTAATCTTAAAAAATGATTTTTTACTTAATTTTTTTTATTTTGTGCTTTTTAATTATAAATAAAGCTTCTTAAAAATCTAATCAAAATTTCTTAGGATACTGTGTACACAACTAAAGATTTTCTTCTAGATACTGAATTTTTTATTATTATTATCATGAAAAAAAAAAAAAAAAAAAAAAAAAAAAGCACGTCGGCCTTCTAGGATCGAACCCATGACCAACACGTTATTAGTATGCCATTCTGACCAAAAGTCAAAGAACAGTCAAAAGAAAGTCCTAGAACATGCTAGAAAAATCTAAGTAATGAAAAAAAAAATATTGTTCTTGAATGCTTTTCGAAATACTTTGAAAATTTAAAAATTTTCGTCTCGTGTAAAAGTGAAATATCTACATTCTTCTTTAAAATTTTCTTATTGTTGGAACTTTTATTTTTATGGCATGCCTCTGCAAGAATAAAATTTTATTTTATGCTTTTTAAGGCTCCACAACAAAATGTTGTCAGCGTTTTTTTTTTTTTTTTTTATTTATTATTATTATTCTTTTTAGTTACTAAAAAAAAAAAAACTTCTTAAAAAGACTAATCAAAATTTCTTAGGATACTGTGTAGGCCATGAAAGGTTTTGTTTTTAACAAATGACATCTTTTTAATTAATTATCTACAAAAAAGTAACACGTCGGCCTTTGAAGACCACCACCATCGCGTTATCAATATGACGCTGTAAGCCACTGAGCCATTGAACTATGTAAAAGTTTCTTACATTTACTTTAAAGTGGAAGCGCTTTGTTTTTTTTAGCATAACACGAAGACGCGATGACAAAATCCAATTTCAAATATTTATTTATGTATTTTTTACTTAAAACTTTTCATTTGGTGCTTTTTTTTTTTTTTACTTCAGAAATATTTTGTGATTTTTAATAAAATAGAAAAGTTTCTCTTAAAAAAAAGCCTAAAAAATTTCTTAGGATACTGTTTAAGCAACGAGAAATTTACTTGTATTAATTGACATTTTTCTACTAATTATCTGCAAACATTAACCTTCTGGGAACCGAACTCTCGATCACCGCGTTATTAACTTGACGCTCTAACCAACTGAACCACGGAGCGACAAACGAAACCGCTTATATTTACTTTAATTGTTTACTAGCGTGACACGAAGACATGATGACAAAGTCAATTTCATATAAAAAGCTTCCGAAAAACAGAATGAACAATAATGTTCATTCTATATATATTCATTAACATTTTATAGTGATGATAATTCGAACATTTGATAAATAAGTTTATAAACATGCTGTATGAAGAGATAAATTATGTCGTTAGGAACAAACGAAAAAAGTATCATTTTAAAAACATTACAAAATGTTAATTTTGATTGCATGCTTTAATTCGAATTCAGTGCGTTCGCTTTTCAGTTGAAAAATGGGATTAACAATTTCTTTAAATTTGAATCACTAATCACGAAATAAAATTTTATGCATACGTTTGGAAATATGCCAATCATTTCATCAGTATCGAGTGAATGCGAATTTAAAATATCATTAGAACCTGTTAGGCCTTTTTAAATCGCTATGATGTTAATTTTTTTAGGATTAAATTTACTATTTTCTTTATGAGAGGTTTTAAACATTCCCCAGTTTAATAATAACTTCTGATATAATCGTAATTTTTTTTTTATTTGAAATATGCAAAACAATCAATTCTTAGTAGACGATTGGAAAAAGACAATAGATCGTGATATCGTTATCTTATTAAAATTTTACAGTACTTTGAAAGAAATCTGTCTATTTAAAGAATAAATGTCGCACATTTGCAAGATAAAACAAAATAAATTCATTCTTATATTTCTTAAAAAAAAAAAAAAAAAAAATCCTATATCAAATCAGACTATTTTTTCTTCGAGTGAATTTGTGCGGAAAATGTGCACCGCCTCTTGCTTGAATTGTGAAATACTTTGAAAAGAAAAGTCTCTCAAAAATATCATTTCAATTTTTTGTCTATTGATAGAAAATGTATTGCATAAAAAATATAATATAAAGGATGCAATTGATAATATATATTTCTTGTCAAAGCATATTCCATTTTCAAAGACGAAAACTCAGAACATATTATTAAATGTACACATAAAAAAAAAAAAAAAAAAAAAAAAAAAAAAAATTGAGGTTCAATAATGCACTGAATATAATGCACAGACATGTTTTTAGGAAATACAAAGGTTTTTTAAAATGTCGCTGGGTTTAATAGAAATATTATTATTCTACAACCCTTTTTCTGCATTGTTTACTTTTAAGAGAAAATTTCAATGTTTATTTAATATTTCGGAATATAATTATATGAGAGTTCTTAAAATGAAAAGTGAGAAAAATAACTTTTATACTCTTGAAGAAAGAAAATTATCTTCTTTTTTATATTCATGCAAATGCTTTTCACTCGGTGAAAAAGCAATAATATATTTTCAACTTAAATAGACTTAAAATAAATTTATATGCAATATAAATGTAAAAGAAATTGTTTTCCTTTTCCCGATTGCAATGTTTCTAAAACTACGCATTTTTAAATTTCAGTCTAAAATATAAAATTCAATTTCTAACATCACTAATAGAATTTCTAAAATTATACTCGCAAATCACATTACTTATGGGAAACGAAATGAGTGCATTTCCGAATAAATACTTTTCATAAATCCAAAAAATTTTCGCTGTTTTGCGAACAAAATAATATGTTGTTGTAATCGTTTATACGAATGAACTTTCAACAGGGAGAAAATATATGTATTTTACTTGATGGACAGTATTAAAAAGAATATTGTAACTGTATCCGCTAAACGCCTGAAAACAGGAATAAAGTAAAAAAGTTGATTTCACACTGCTGCTTTCAAATAGCTTTTTTTTTTTTTTTTCCCCTAGCTTGATTAAAGCGTAAATTATCTTTACAATTTACTATTGATTAGTACTAAATTATTTAGAATTATTTTATGGCATCGTTAGTTTTTTTTTTTTATCTAGCTAAAAATAATTTGACGAAATTTATTTGTAAGTTTAATGAAATTTACTACTCTAAAATATCTCTGTGGTAGTATGTTAGCCCCACATGTAACGAAAAGCTGGATGGATTTTTATATTATGTTTTAATAAACGATTAATAAGATATCCGTTGTTGTATAGCGTCCGAAATTCATTAACCCTTTGCGGCGCAGGGTAATTCGGATCATTTAAATTACACTGCCACCAGAATTTACGAACAAAATTAAAATAAAAGAAATTTTAAATTTTCAGGTTTAAAAAAAGGGCCTTTTCTGCTATGTAATAAATGTAAATTTTTGCTAAAAGATTTCCGGGATGACTTTTTGCACTTGAGAAAGAATTAAAATTAGGTATTCCATCAGCGGGAACACGGCGACTGAAAGGGTTAATGTATGCTCATTTTAATTATTTACACATTTTTTCATTCACACGTTACTATTTCAATAATATAAATTTTTAACGGTAATTAATTAGTCTAATTTTTTTGCATTTGTTTTTGTACAGTCCATTACAAAAAAAAATTGTTTACTAGTTAAATTTTGTCATTCCCCCCCCCCCCCCATCCCCGATTTTAAACATTTTCCTGTTTACTTCAGCATTTCTTCCTTTATAGGGAAAACTTATTCTTCATCGACTTTTCGTTTTCTAAAAGTCAAAATAAATAATAAATAAATAAATAAAATAAAATAAAAAATAAATATTGGGAGTACAAATTAATTCGGTCCGTTTTTTTTCGTTAAAAAAACATTTTATTTATTATCAAAATGAAAAAACATGTTATTCAAAGTATTGTCCATCGGTAGCCACAACTTTTGTCCACCTTTCTGGCAATTTTCGGATTCCATCTCTGAAAAATGAGTCCTCTCTGGACGCAAACCATGAATCGAGCCATTTTTGAATTTCTTCGAAAGAAGTGAAGCGGTGTCCAGCCAAATCGTGATGCATCCGTCGGAACAACCAATAATCAGAAGGAGCAAGGTCTGGCGAATACGGCGGGTTGGGTAGGACCTCCCATTTCAACGTTTCCAAGTAATTTTTAACGACAATTGCCACATGGGCGGCAACGTCGCGCGGTTTCAACTCGTATGGGACCCAATTTCCTTGCTTTTGAACCATTCCCATTTTTTTTAAGCGCACGGAAATTGCTTGCTGAGTGACTCCCAACGATCCTGCAAGCTCTTGTTGCGTTTGGCACGGATCTTGATCGAGCAATTCCTCCAATTCGGCGTCTTCGAACTTTTTCGGCTGGCCCGGGCGCTCATTGTCTTCGACACTAAAATCACCATTTTTGAAGCGTCGAAACCACTCTCTACATGATTTATCAGATGGCGCAGATTCACCATAAACTTCCACAAGCGATCGATGCGCTTCAGCGGCACTTTTCTTCCAATTAAAAAAGAAAATCAAAACTTCCCGCAAATGTTGTTTCTTTAGCACAAAACTCGACATATTGAATGCTCAAAAAACCAATGTTGTTGTATAAAACTCGAAGCTTCGCTGACTGAATATGGTTGACAAAGGTCAAACCTTTCTAACAATGCCAAAAACATCTATCATTATTCAGTAAACAAATCAGCCAGAGCCATCTATTGAAAACGGACCGAATTAATTTGTACTCCCAATAAATTAAATAAGATTAAATAAATAAATAATAAAAATAAAATGAATAAATAAATAAATTTTATAATATAGGTCGCTGATTTTAATTAATTGTCAATTCGTTTAGTTGGAAATAAATTTAAATATAAGTAATTTTACAAACAGATTTATTATTAAATAGTTAATATAAATATATTGGATTGTTCGATAAATAATGTCGTTTTTTTTTCATGTTTTTCAAAGTGAATTTATTTATATAAAGAACAAACATTAATCAATGATATATTGATCATTTTGTTGGATGATCTTTTGTCATCTGTCGGTAAGTTTAAAAATTCCACATTCGATGAAGCCTTGGTTTTTAGAAGCGAAGGTTTTAAAAAACGACATTACACTGCTCGACATTGAAAATGCAACACCAAGAAGGAATGATAATAACGAAATGAAATTTGTTGGACACATACATTATAGTAGGAAGAACAATTGATTAAAATTTGAGGAAATTTGGAGTAATATGTACTGAGAAAACAGTATATAAAGCAGCGGCCTCTGTGAGCAATAACAGCACATATTTCCCTAGGCATTGAATCGAACAGCGATTGGATGACATGTACGGGTAGAGCACTTCATGAAGTTTTAACACGATGCCACAATTCATCGATCGAAGTTACTGGTGAGTGGTGGGGGGCCAGTCGCTTTTCAATGATTAAACAGTCATTTTCATTGGTGCGAGATCAGGAGAACGCGCTGCCCAGAGCAACAGTCGAACACATTCGGCATCAATGAAGGTCCAGAAAAGCGACTGGCCCCCACCACTCACCAGTAACTTCGATCGATGAATTGTGGCATCTTGTTGAAGCTTCATGAAGTGCTCTACCCGTACATGTCATGCAATCGCTGTTCGATTCAATGCCTAGGCAGATATGTGCTGTTATTGCTCACAGAGGTCGCTGCTTTATGTACTGTTTTCTCAGTACATATTACTCAAATTTCCTCAAATTTTAATCAATTGTTCTTCCTACTATAATGTATGTATCCAACAAATTTCATTCCGTTATTATCATTCCTTCTTGGTGTTGCATTTTCAATGTCGAGCAGTGTATTTATAGAACAACCCAATATAACAAAATATTATTTTTCTGAAATATTTAATATAAATTTAAACTTTAATTATTCACAATTTCTGTATTACATGTTTTTTGAATGCAAATGCTTTTCTCTTCGATATATATATATATATGTATATATATATATATATATATATATATATATATATATATACACATTATCTTTCATCATTTTTTAAATGAAGATCTCATTCTCTAGAATTCTGATATTCATATATATAGTATATATATATATACAAGTCTATTTATATTTTAGACATATATGGATGTCAAAATACACTTTCGGATTCCATCTCTGAAAAATGAGTCCTCTCTGGACGCAAACCATGAATCGAGCCATTTTTGAATTTCTTCGAAAAAAGTGAAGCGGTGTCCAGCCAAATCGTGATGCATCCGTCGGAACAACCAATAATCAGAAGGAGCAAGGTCTGGCGAATACGGCGGGTTGGGTAGGACCTCCCATTTCAACGTTTCCAAGTAATTTTTAACGACAATTGCCACATGGGCGGCAACGTCGCGCGGTTTCAACTCGTATGGGACCCAATTTCCTTGCTTTTGAACCATTCCCATTTTTTTTAAGCGCACGGAAATTGCTTGCTGAGTGACTCCCAACGATCCTGCAAGCTCTTGTTGCGTTTGGCACGGATCTTGATCGAGCAATTCCTCCAATTCGGCGTCTTCGAACTTTTTCGGCTGGCCCGGGCGCTCATTGTCTTCGACACTAAAATCACCATTTTTGAAGCGTCGAAACCACTCTCTACATGATTTATCAGATGGCGCAGATTCACCATAAACTTCCACAAGCGATCGATGCGCTTCAGCGGCACTTTTCTTCCAATTAAAAAAGAAAATCAAAACTTCCCGCAAATGTTGTTTCTTTAGCACAAAACTCGACATATTGAATGCTCAAAAAACCAATGTTGTTGTATAAAACTCGAAGCTTCGCTGACTGAATATGGTTGACAAAGGTCAAACCTTTCTAACAATGCCAAAAACATCTATCATTATTCAGTAAACAAATCAGCCAGAGCCATCTATTGAAAACGGACCGAATTAATTTGTACTCCCAATAAATTAAATAAGATTAAATAAATAAATAATAAAAATAAAATGAATAAATAAATAAATTTTATAATATAGGTCGCTGATTTTAATTAATTGTCAATTCGTTTAGTTGGAAATAAATTTAAATATAAGTAATTTTACAAACAGATTTATTATTAAATAGTTAATATAAATATATTGGATTGTTCGATAAATAATGTCGTTTTTTTTTCATGTTTTTCAAAGTGAATTTATTTATATAAAGAACAAACATTAATCAATGATATATTGATCATTTTGTTGGATGATCTTTTGTCATCTGTCGGTAAGTTTAAAAATTCCACATTCGATGAAGCCTTGGTTTTTAGAAGCGAAGGTTTTAAAAAACGACATTACACTGCTCGACATTGAAAATGCAACACCAAGAAGGAATGATAATAACGAAATGAAATTTGTTGGACACATACATTATAGTAGGAAGAACAATTGATTAAAATTTGAGGAAATTTGGAGTAATATGTACTGAGAAAACAGTATATAAAGCAGCGGCCTCTGTGAGCAATAACAGCACATATTTCCCTAGGCATTGAATCGAACAGCGATTGGATGACATGTACGGGTAGAGCACTTCATGAAGTTTTAACACGATGCCACAATTCATCGATCGAAGTTACTGGTGAGTGGTGGGGGGCCAGTCGCTTTTCAATGATTAAACAGTCATTTTCATTGGTGCGAGATCAGGAGAACGCGCTGCCCAGAGCAACAGTCGAACACATTCGGCATCAATGAAGGTCCAGAAAAGCGACTGGCCCCCACCACTCACCAGTAACTTCGATCGATGAATTGTGGCATCTTGTTGAAGCTTCATGAAGTGCTCTACCCGTACATGTCATGCAATCGCTGTTCGATTCAATGCCTAGGCAGATATGTGCTGTTATTGCTCACAGAGGTCGCTGCTTTATGTACTGTTTTCTCAGTACATATTACTCAAATTTCCTCAAATTTTAATCAATTGTTCTTCCTACTATAATGTATGTATCCAACAAATTTCATTCCGTTATTATCATTCCTTCTTGGTGTTGCATTTTCAATGTCGAGCAGTGTATTTATAGAACAACCCAATATAACAAAATATTATTTTTCTGAAATATTTAATATAAATTTAAACTTTAATTATTCACAATTTCTGTATTACATGTTTTTTGAATGCAAATGCTTTTCTCTTCGATATATATATATATATGTATATATATATATATATATATACACATTATCTTTCATCATTTTTTAAATGAAGATCTCATTCTCTAGAATTCTGATATTCATATATATAGTATATATATATATACAAGTCTATTTATATTTTAGACATATATGGATGTCAAAATACACTTCTGCTGCGACTATTTATATATTTCTATGCGTATTTATTACACATTTCTATTCGTGAGAAATGTGCCATGAAGCAAAGGATTAATTTGATTATAAAAATATATTTAAAAATTTTCTCATGTCATGCATTAAATTTTTTCTCTTACTGTTTCATAAGAAAGAAGTTTATTTATTTATTTTATTTATTTTAAATTGATTTTCGTGGATATGCTATTTCAAAATTTGTTTATTATTTATTCTTTTAAAGTTCTTTTTTTAGTGGTCGTCGGGATTTTAAATTATGAATAAAGTGGTACGTGAAATTTTAATTTGTGAATTTAGTGATCCGCAAGGTCAAAAATGTTGGTAACCACTGCTCTGAAACATCATTTTTTGAATTTCGGAATAGTGCTGCTATCTACTAAACTGCGAAAGGATAAAAGTTTAAAAATAGATTTAAAAAAAGAAAAAAAAAATATATATATTGAAAAATTGTTGCATTAAAAATGTGAGATTGAGCGGTAGGAGAGATTGTGCACATAGCGAATCGGCGGGAAGGAGTAGAGTGGGTGCACTGAAACACCAGGTAGTTGTACAACATCAAAAGTGGAGTGCCGAGTTGAATGTGCATGTTGATTCTTTCAAATGTCTAAGATAAAACGCAGTTATTTTGTTTCGTTTTTTCAAAAATGATTGTTTGAATTTTCATAACTCTTCCTAGGAATTTCTATAGAATGGTAGTATTACAAAATATTTTTTAATTAAACGATTTCTCGTTGACTAATTTATATATGTTACTTGTGGCAGGTGGTTGCACGAAAGCTGTACAATGTATAAGAATAAGTGCAACGATGTGGACAACTACAGTTTAGGTCAGCAGACAAGAAACCATTCAAACTGAAAAGCAACTGTACTAATTCTAAGTTATACTTGTTATTTAGTAACTAAATGTTATTTTTTATTATCTGGTATTCTTCTTCTTTTTTTTTAAATTCTTTAAAAAAAATTTCTTTAAATAATTCTTATTATTTTTATTATTATTATTTAATTTTTTTTTCTGTTTATTTATTTATTTATTTTTTTCATTAAATTGAAATAGCCACTCCTAATACAAAAATATATGTTTACAAAAACCTACCAACAATGTTATTTAAGTGCAATTATTATTGTCAACAATTTAATTGTAGTTATAATTAAGCATAATAACTCCTACTCTGTAAGAAAAGATTGCACAAAACAGCTCTCTTGATTTTATTGCAGCTGTTGCTCTAATACCTTTCATAAAAACAAAATAGTAATGAAAATGCATAGATTACGAGTTAATTCAAAATTATTGAGCAATATTTTAGTTAAAAAAAAAAAAAAAAAAAGAAGAAAATCTGGATTTTTTATATCATTTTTTGAAGTGTATGCAAACTCTCCTAGCTTTATTTTATTCTGATAACTTGGTCACTTCACATATTCTACGCTACGGAGCTACGGTCATTTCTACACTAATACTACACATATTCTACACAGATTTTACAGTAATCTAAGATCTCTGTTTATAAATCTATGTCTATAAAAGACTGTAAGGAATGATTATCTGTGTTTATTATTCTGTGTTTATAAATCATAAAACTGTGCTTATTGTCGCTCTAGATAGTATAATTTTTCAGAGTTATCATTAATCAGAGTTTAAATTGATGGTAATCATTTCGATATATGCCACAAAGATGACACCTGAGATAATTTCCGAATAACAGAGCTTGCAAATGACGCCCTGATTTTACAGAAGATGAAGCAGTAGACTTTATAAAAAGAGTGGTTTAAATTCCAAAAAGAGATAGACTTGATGAACTCCGTGTTTATAAATAATAATAATAATAATAATAACGCTAATTGTCACGCTAAGTATTATAATTTTTCAAAATTATCATGATTGCAGGTCTATTAGTTATAATTGATGTTATAAAATTTATGTTCAGAGAGAGAAAAATAGTTTAATGTTGTAAAGCAATGTATGTTTTTTATAGAGTAAGTGTTTTGCAGTTTGGAGGAGATAAAACATTTAGTTTATTATAAATATTTTTTCTAAATAACTCGCTTTTATATGTTATTTGTTTTAGATAGAATTTTGTGCTCTATTATTATTTTCCCAATTTAAACAAAAAAAGAATTTGGAAATTTTTACTATTTAATTACGAAATTAATTATAAAATGATTTTTTTTTTTTTTACAACATTAAAAATAGTTTTTAATATACCCTAGCTGGTAAATCTTATATAAATGTTGTCAGTAAAAAATTATGATATATCCCTATACAGCGACATTTTCGATGTTGTTCGACGAGTTTTGGTTTTGCGTGTTTCAGTTTTTTTAAAGATGCATAGATGTCCAAAATTGTTCATCTCACTATCAATTCTCTCTGTAAAGAAAACTCGATTCCACTTCATATAAGTGTAATTTTTGTATTTCTGGTACAACAAAAACGGTTTTTTTTCGGTGAACAGTATTAAGCATATTTCGATATTTTTCTTTCATTAATTTTAATGCATATATTTCTCTTTGTATACAATAATTTGATTTTGTGATATGTTAAATGGAAACAAAAATAATGTATACCTTTCTGCGTTATTCTTAAATGATACACACATACACACACACACACACACACACACATATATATATATATATATATATATATATATATATATATATATATATATATATATATATATTAATACTAAATTTACTAAGTAAAAATAACTTTTTAAAACATCTTTACAATGGTTAATTATGTGATAAGGGATTTCAAATTTCAAATTATGACATCGTTTCTAGTCCAAAACATGGTTTGTATATGATTTTTTCGCATCCAATAAAAACTATTGTTCACACAAATAAAAATATTTAACATCGATAGTGAAATTGTGTATGTATATATATATATATATATATATGTATATATACAGTTGAACCTCTTTAACATGAACACTGTTAACGTGAATTACTTTTAACATGAACTGTTTTCACAATACCCATTATAATGAAGATTAGTTACTGATATAGCATGAACTACTGATAACATGAACAATTTTTTTTTATCCCCTTGAGATTCACGTTAACGAGGTTCGACTGTATATATATATAAATTTAATATTTTTAGATTATAATATTTTAATCTACCCCTAATTTATGAAATATACATATGCTTACGCTCAAATGATTGAGCAATCAAAGCGAATATACAAAGTTAATTAAACTTTCCTTTCAGAAATTGAAAAGTATCTTAATAAAACGGCTGTAATGAAACAAATTGATTTTGCAATTTATTATGAAGAATAGTTCGTTGAACCAATCTTATTTCAGATATTTTGGGCATGCTATCATTTTCATCTTTAGCTTATGGTTCGAAAATCCGTTATTGAGGGAACGCCTGGAAGAAAATCTAATTTCGGATATTCCTGTGTTATGTTCAAGATAATTGCTATGACAATTAAAAAGAAGATTCTTTGATTACTAAAGGTCCATTAGAAAATTTAAAGGATTTAAGAGTAATCAGAAATACATTAAAATTCTTTTGTTATCTGCATTGGTAAAATATATTGGATTAAGGTATGAAATCAGAGTTACTTTAACGTAAAATAGACCTGATATATGAACTTTGTATGCTTAAATATGTAAAAAAATACTAATTTTTTTACTGATTGCAGAAAGTTTTTGTGGAACACTAAAAAAAGCCAACAATTACATATATTCTTATGTCCATCTCTCTCTCTTTCTCTTTCTGAATATAAACTTTCTGAATTTGAACTTCAAAAGTTTCGAACATAAAAGCAAATTCATTGAAATTTTATTTTTCCGACTGAGTGAAAATAATGCATGAACCGGGACTCGAACCCCGGACCTTTGACTTACAAGGTCAAGGCTCTACCAATTGAGCTATCCAGGCCGACACCCCGGTCAGCATTACTCACTCAGACAACCTTTAGGCAGAAACATCCCTGGTCTATCATGTAGATAGCTCAACAGAAAATAAGCCGCAGGAAATGGAAAATACCATAAGATAATGGGAGAAAGAAATACAATTTTTATTTAAATCACATAACCAACTGTGGAAGAAAATCATATTCACTGAAATTTTATTTTTCCGACTGAGTGAAAATAATGCCTGGACCGGGACTCGAACCCCGGAACGAATATGATTTTCTTCCACAGTTGATTATGTGATTTTAATAAAAATTGTATAAAAGGAAATACTGAGATATTAAAAATCCTATTACTTTTATATTTGTTTAACCAATTTAAAATATGTTTTTTTCCCCAACAGTATATTTAAAATATGTGTTTTCTTAAAGAATATCTCATTTTTTTTTTTTTTTTTTTAAATATATTGTTTTGTATTGGTTACTGTTCAAATTGTATTGTAACGACATTATATTTTACTATATAAACAATTTTATTATTTTATTATAATGCGGAACGTCTTTTGTCTTATAAACATAAGGTAAGCATTACTGGATATAGAAAAAAAATTAAATTCTTTTTAGATGCTAACTTATACAACAGTAATGCAATATTAACATCTAAATTTTATTTTAATTTGGCCTCTAACATCTACGATATAAAAAAAATAATTAATTTATGATAAACTTTCATAATTTTTTTTGAAAATTTTCAAGTATGTTTTCCTAAGTAGATGATTCTATAACAAAGAAATTATGAAAAAAAAAAAAAAAAAAAAAAACAGCTGATCTTGTTAAAGTTTCTTTTATTACAAAGTTTCTTTTCTATTACGTTTATCCTAGCTTAAAACGTTTTTATATTACTAGTCATTCTCCATTAATACAATTACATTAAGGAATTACAAGTACTACGATGAAAATCGTTTTAGAAAACTATATTTTTACTTTTTTTTTTTTTTTTTAAATAAACATTCGGATTGAGAATTATTCCCTTAAAGGGGAGCAATGCAAATAAATTAAATTTTTTCCGCTAAAGAAAATAATAAGCTAAAATTGATACATTGTTATTTTACATTTAAAAATTTCATTAAATAAATGTTCTTCTTAGAATTTTTTAAAAATATTTAAATTAGAAATTATTAAATGTATACACTAGTAAAATTCAAAAGTATATCATTACGTATGCCATTGAATTAAGTATGTCATTGATATGTCAGTTTGGAAATAAAATCAATAAATTATAAGTTGAATGATGATAAAACTTGTGTTTCTAAACCTTTAATTTAATTGTTTATTTAGAAAGTATATTTTTAAATGTCTCATTACGTAGATAATAAATTTAAATTTAAAAAATAATTTACTTTTAATTTATCACAGGACTTCTTAATAACAAAATTCTCTTGGAAATTTAAAGTATGTAAAACTTTTAACTCTCTCGGATAAAAATATTGAATTTCACCGTTATTCAAGAAAGACCTGCTATTTTCATCCTAGATTAACTCTGAAGTATTCTAGACGACTATTTTCGTCCCAGTGTCTCAAATTGAACAGAAATTTGATATCGACAGATCTTTGTGGAAGAAAATCCGTTTTCAGGGAAAAAGTATAGATTTGCAGATGGGTGAAGCAGATGTAATTACGTGGATATTTTTGAAGGAAAATCTTTTCACGTTAAGGATTGCCAGGACAGCTTATTTGTGGTTTAAAAAGAATAAAGCTCTTTATTTCAAATTATTTTATCTCTATTATCTATTATCTATTCTCTAAATGTTTATATATATATATATATATATATATATATATATATATATGTATATATTGTAATTGTTAATAATATGCACTACATGAAAAACATAGGGACAAAAAGTAAAAATAAATATATTATATTTATGTAGTATATTTACCTTAGAATTCATAAAAATATTTGAAACACATTAGATTTATCAAATAAAAAAGTATTACTCGAGTCTCGAGTACGATGGAAACCACATATATAGTTGTGATTCCATATGATATATTTGCGTAGAAATAAAATCTTTTCACAGATTTAGATTTATTTATAATTTGAAATTTGTTTCATATCATCTAAAACTATTATTTACTATAAAAGAAATACTTTTGTAGGGTAATAGCTTAGATATGAATGAATTTTTCCATGATTATTATTTCATTTTTTTCCAAACATTATTTCCCCATAAAATGTACAAGAATGTTTTCTCTGAAATGCATACCAATAAAATATAACAGAAATTGTTTATGTTAAAATATTGGTCCTAAAAATTAGATACTTTATGATAACAATTCTGTTTAGACTCTTGAGTACAATTAATGAATACCTGTTGCAAGGACAAATATAAATCAGATAACCTTTTATTTATTTGCTGTAAGTAGAAAAAAAATATTTTAACCATTGTCAGAAGGTATTGTATTAAAATGCTGAAATGCGCTTAAAAGTAATGTATTACTTAGACCGTAATGCATCCAAATTATTTTGTGAAACCTTGTACATCAGTTGCGCGACATGAAGGACTTTTAATGGCAAATATTCTATAATTATAATAATAATAATTCTTCATAACGAAACCCCTTCTGACCTACTGATGACAGACTATATAAGACCAACAAAGGCTGTCAGCGTCAATATGAAAACTTTTTGTATGTCACTGCTGGCATCATTCACCTACAAACTTCCATCCTACTGCTATCTGCTAGTAGTGGATTGGTTGATTGCGATTGTCGGTCGGCTAGTTTAATATTTTATTCCGTATGGTTATCGTTTGCTATGAGTGGCTCAGGGATAGTTGTTGCTAGCAGACAGATAGATTCAAAGAAACATTTTCTAAAAAGGGTCAAATCGCGTATTATGGACCTTTCAAAACGTGTAAATCCATTAGAAACTGGTAGTCTAAAGTTTTTCCGAATCCAATACTTTCTTCTGTTGAATATAGAAGAAAGTAATAACCTCTATTTCATGCTTTATTTTCTATATATATGTTAATATTTTTTTTTATTGGAAATTTACCAATATTAATGTTAGGCTTTTGAGACAATTAAATTATTTTGGTACCAGAAAGTTTTGCACTGAAAGTGCAATGAAATAAGGTGTTACAATGCCACTAACTTTGGAAATATTTTTTTGCTAATATTTTTATGCAAGTGCAGAATTTATTCTGTTTATATAAAAGAAACGGGTAATTAAAAGTATCCTAGGAAACATTTTAACTTACTCTGTATTTATTATAGGCATATATTTTTATAGCTCTTTTTAGATTTTTTTTTCTGCTAAACCGTTATCAAGTTACGCATATACCCTTTATATAAATAACTTATGAAAAGTAATTTAAATTTTGAAATTTATTTAGAATTTTGTAATTTTAAACAGTAATTTTTAACAAATGCTGTCCTTTCATGTTTTAAGATCACGATCATGTTGCTGAATGACTCCATGCTTAATAAACCCCATAATTAGTTTAATTTAGTTAAGTAAGAAAGTTTAGTATTGTCATTAACTTAACCCAGGTTATTTAAATTTCCCACTTAACACTTAGGGAGGCATCCTAGCATAAAATGAAACAGTGCACAATAAGAAATTTACTCATCATGTTAAAAACCAAATATTATTTATTAAGGGGAATTAGGATACATAAATTATTAAGTACATTAGGCCCGTATGGCCGGTTTAAAATTTGCATACCTAAAATTTACCGATATATAATAATTCTTTTATGGAGTCCTAATTTTAAATTACTCAGGAAATCGCTAAATAATAAAAATGCTTACCGAAAATCTTCAGCGCAGTTTGAAGCATCATCATCCTTCCAGAGCAAACACTTATCACAAAATCCCGACACTGAACTTAATCCAAATCTGACTCTACGTTCACAAATTTAAAATCTCTTCTCCTTTTTCCTCTCTGTCCTCTCCCTATATCCCAATCCGAATTTTTATCCCCTTTTCTCTTTCCTCTCATATTCCCCTCTTTCTCTCCAATCTCTGGCTAGTTCGTCGTTAACCTTAATATTATTGGATTTTAGGAATTGAATAAAATTTTCCGTCATTGGCTCTTCCTTTCCCCTTTTAAAATTTTCCTAGCCTTATTTTATTTTATTTTCTCAGCTGGTTTTTCGCGCGCTTTCCGCAATCTTTTCATCCGTATTCATCTCTACCCTTTTGTAGACTCGAACGCTTACCAACAATCCTTGCATTATTCTGGTCCCCGACCTATTCAAAACTCTCTGAATTTGGCGGTACCTTGTATGTAACATAAATTTTTCTTTCCTCTTATAGAGAAGACATTTCCAAAATTTGACTTCTAACATTTCTTTTGAACGTATTCTAATCGAAAATATTTCTTGTGCTATAAATTTACACTCAGTGCCTTTATTTTTTTGTTATGATTTTGACTTTTACTATCGTACACCTGAATAACCAATCCTTTCAGCATTATCCCTGCTTTCAAGCCTTTATTTTTAAAATATCCCGGACATCTGGCCTTAAAGTTGTTTTCGTTTCTTACCTAACACGATATTTTCTCACAATAATAATTTTATTTTTGTCCACCCAAGAATTCCTATAAGCGAGCTATCCTTCTTTAACTTTCATGGGAAATCGTGTGTGACCATTCCTTTCTTAGGAAAATATGCCCTTTGCAATGTTCCCTTATTCACCTCTAAGTTTAACCGCGCTGTTATTATTATGCCTTAAATTCCAAATCTTTAAATTTTCCTCCAAAGAAATTCCAAGATGTCTGAGCGTGTCTCAGCAATATATCGAATTCCCCAAAAAGAAAAAAAATGAGAAAAAAAAAGAAAAGTGCTTTAACTCACGCTGTGATTAGGACTCCATATACATTGCAATAAATATAAAACAGTATTATAATAAACAGAATAAATAGATATAATGACATATAATCATAAGTGTAATAAACAGAGTATATGCTACTATATGCATAATATGAAACCATACAATAAGTGAAAAGAATGAACCATACGATAGAAATACATACATATGATATTTCATAGAATAAGTGAAAAGAATGCATCATATAGAAATAGGTATATATTAATTCAGACAATAAGTGAAAAGAATGCATCATATAGAAATAGGTATATATTAATTCAGACAATAAGTGAAAAGAATGCATCATATAGAAATACGTATATATATTAATTCATACAAGAAGTGAAAAGAATGAAACATACGATAAAATACATATATATATAATTAAATTTTTTTTTTTTTTTTTTTTTTTTTTTTTTTCTTCTAGTAGAATAGCACAATTGGTACACTATTCTCTATACCTTTTAATTGTATAGAGGTGAGGAAAAGAAATTCTTTACGATTTATGGGCTCACAAGTGTACATACAGACACCGACAGCTATATAAATACATATATAGTGTATGATTATTATCTTTTCTTTTTCCTGATTAATGGATATAATTTTTTTTTTTTTTTTTTTTTTTTTTTTGAAATATTGTCATTATGTTTATATTTTTGTTAACGTGAACGACAGCAACAAGTAATTATTGTAGAAAATATTGTAATTAAAATACATATGATGAATAAAGATGATCCTATGAATTTTAGTAAGAAAAGATGGTTAGTAATGTTTGGAAATTTAAACCAATCAAACCAAGTGTTTGAACCTTCAACATTTAGTGTTCTTGTATAATTAGTATTCAGTTGTAGCAGTTCCACACTTGGCTCATCCAAACAGAACTTTATTTTCTTACACTGAACGAGAGTTGGTGCTTTTAAGCACAACTTTTCGTTATAACACCGTGTTTCTGCAAAAAATTTCACAGTTAGTATCGACGGGGTCGTTGTAAGTTGTACTGCTTTAGTGTGCACAGCTATCTCTTGAAAATGTACAGTAACTACACCTGGATCACAAGTGCTTGTTGCCTGGAAAGTGATGCGTGCCAACACAGGGCAGTTATAGCATCCCGAGGCTGTGAGATCAATATCTTCAAATTTCGGACATATTGTATTTGATTTTATTACCATTTTAAAATTAGTGAAGTGCAACTGTATACGAACAGCCGCATACATTAATAGCGATGATTTTAACACATCCTCTTGTACTTGAAATAGATGAATGTCTTTTTGCAATGGCAATGCATGCTCCTGGGAAGAAACGAGATGAGTTAATGCATCCGAAACCATTGTGCAACGCAGGACATCCTCGAAAAAATCACAATTTGATATATTGGGGTCGAAGATAAAATCTTTCGTAAAAGAAGTATTTGCTTGTATAGCTCCTATTTGACCTGCGTTGGGGTTATTTCTGGGACTGGCTGGCGCTAGATATGCTTCTGAAGGTCGACCAACTCGTTGTATAAAATAGTCTTGGAGGTTTAGTTGTGGTTGGTCATAGGCGCCCAGAATTGAAACTTTGATTCCCGACTTTGTGTACGCGGAATCTGTTAAAGATAGCCGTGAAACTGTGTTGTTTTCAGAGTGCGTTAACGATACATGATATTGACATGTATGTCCAGAGATTTTGGATACTTCATAGGTTTTTAACAAGTCTGGTTCAAACCAGACGCGAAAAAAATTGCAAGCCGCTCGAGTTAACACCGTACAGCCCACACCTAGTCCCCCTGGGACGCAGGCTGTAATGCCAGGAAATTGACGGCTCTCAGCCGTTTCGGCTTCAAAATGGTTACCATTCTTGCCAATGTATTGTTTTATGCAGTGCACACCTCGTCCGCAGAATTGATTAAAGATACAAGAAATCTGCGATATGTATTTGGCAGTAACTGGGAATGTGAAATATTGTCTTTCTGTGTGAAAACTGCATGTCACTTCTTCTAATTTAATTTTTAGTGAGAACAAATGATTTTCGTGACTGTCCGTGAACCATAAACACGTTTCCGCTTGAATTGTGGGTAATGATATTTCTGCAGTTGTGTACAACTGGCATGCCTTTGTTCCATCCTGTAATACTTCACAGGTCTTTAAGTCGGAAGTGATGATCGAATGTGAGTTACACTCACTACTAATTTCAGTGCAAAGTAATGCCATGGTTAAAAGTACTAAAGGGAGAGACGAAATTCGTGGATTTTGTACAGCATGATTCTCCAAATGTTGATAAAAGTTTAACATCAAATTTCGCATAATGCTGCCGATAAAAGCACCAGTAAGTAATGAAACTCTGGCGAGTAATTTAAGGCATTTAATAATGATATAAAAAAGAAAAATTACTGATTTAAAAACATATATGATATTCTTAATCGCTGTTTTAAGAAATAGCAGCATAAACAGGATAACTGTAGTTAATAGTATATACATGATGTATTGAAAAATTGGAGGTAAACATTTTAGATGTTTTATCACTTCCCAACAAAAAAAACATTGTTTGATTTGGCAGATAGTTTTCCCTGACACGTGGAATAAGCCCGTTACGGAAATACCGCTCGGGTGTAAATAAATTACTGTAATGTCTGACCTATAGGCCAATAGTTCGAAGGGGATTCGTATCATTAAGTCATTTGGCACAGTAAGCACATGCTCATATTCATCATTTCTAAGTATGACTCTGCCTGTGTCAGGCAAGGTCAATATTGGATCCGTAAAGTTTATGGTTAAATTGTGGTTTTGAAAGAAAGCGGATTCCCCTTCTAGGAGTTTACGACGATGCGGTGTTATTGCTTTATTTTCAAATAGACAAATGTCAAAAGTAAGTAATTCTGGGTCATAAATGGTGGCATCCTCTGTGACAGCAATCATTATCTGTTTCTTTTGTGTATAAGCACAAAAGCAGTCACTTTTAGGGGAGCAGTTATGGGTCTCACAAAACTCGGGCGTGCCTGTACAGCGATTTTCACCGCATTCACATAGAATCTTTCGCTTGTTGAA
Source organism: Salticus scenicus (assembly GCA_963930645.1). NCBI lineage: Eukaryota > Metazoa > Arthropoda > Arachnida > Araneae > Salticidae > Salticus > Salticus scenicus. The sequence continues at coordinate 184,848,754 of OZ005648.1, read as the reverse complement.
ACATTCATACGAAGTGCTTTTATTATCTGGTTCCTCTGAGTGTCGTAAGATGAATGAAGAGGGCATGATCAGGGAGTAGTCTTTTGCTAGGATAAATGTTCTATTCGCTTTTACACAGTTGTGGCAGTGATGGTAAAGACAGGCATTGGCTGGAAAACTAATTTTTGTGATGACATGTCTCGTGAGGTGGTGGCACTTAAGTTCATTGTAAAATGAACACAATTGTGGCCTGAAATGTTTGCCTTTAACGGCAGATGCCAGTATGAATAGCACTGAAATATAAGAAAAAGCATTTTCATTAATAGCCCCTCCTGAGTAAATATAATTTAATTATTATTATTATAATTTATTTATTTTTCTTTTTCTTTTCTTTTTTTTTTTTCGAATATGTAAGTGACTGTTTTAACTTGTGTGCGAGAAAACTGCATATATTATATGATTTCCATTATTATTATTATTATTATTATTATTATTTTTCTTTATATATATATATAAATTCAATTCCCTTATTAAATGAAATTTGAAATTTATAATATCAATAGATAAATGTACCCCTCAAATATACAAATTGGAAGAAAAGTGAAGTTAAACATGAATTTGTTAAATATAACGCAAGGAAATTAAATGAAATAGAAAGATAATTTAATTTTACTTTATTTCACCTTACGTTATTTATTTATGTATATATATATATATATATATACATATATATATATATATATTTTTTTTTTTTTTTCTCCATTAGAAAATAACAATACATTTAAAGGATAAATTATTATGATTAAATATTATTAATATATCCTTTTTTTTTTTTTTTTTTTTTTTATATATATATTATTATTATTATTCTTATTAATATTATTAATCTCATATAACAGTTAACAAGTTTCTCACAATTGGCCAATTTGTGAGAATGAACAACGTCTGTTCATAAGATTAATATAAGGGAACGCGAAATGTGCGCCTAATTATAAGATTAACAAGAGAATTGAATTTGAGATTGTGAAAATATTACATATATAAGGTAATGGAATAAAACAAAGTTATGTAGAATTAACACTATTCTATACATAAAGGACGAATTTCTCAGGAAGGAATGTTTCGTATGTATGTGTACTTAATAAGAATTAAATAATAATGAAAATGAAAATTATAAATAAATGTTAAAGGAATTTAATACTTCCTCATCTTTAATATTATGTTAAGTCCATAATATTACTGTATTTGACACTAATGCTATATTTCATATAATCATACCATAAACAAAGTGAAACTGTATTATTTACAAAGTTAAAGACAAATATAAGTATAAAATAACTGAATACATACGAGTAATATTTGTCTAAACCGTACTATCGACAAGGCAAAGTCTAGTTGATTATAATATTTATAAAATATATTCTAATTACCTCGGTACGTATGTATATATAGATATGAATAAATATTTATTTAATAAAATGGAAGATCAAGGAGATAAGTATAAAATTTTATCCTCTAATCATAACAATAATAATAATAAGACATATAAATAAATATTGCCTAATATAAAATAAAATTAAAATAAAACTGATATAGATATAAAATTACGTATTTAAATCTTAATAACGAGTATAATAGTTATAATTATCGTCATACATCGACAAAACAAAATACAACTGAAAGGATATGTGATAATAGAATATCAAATCACGAATATATATATATCGATAAATAAAGATGTGTATATATACATATGTATACATTATTATTATTCATTTATTCATTTATTTATTTATTTAAATTTTTTTTTTTTTTTTTTTTTTTCAAATCCTAGTCAATAAACTAATATGACACAAAAGCAATATCATTCTGTGTATTTTAATGCTAAGTCAAAAATTTTGTCCGCGAAGGGTTGAACTGCACTGCGTAGAAAATAGCGGGGTGGTGGTGTTGGTTCGGTATTGACCGGTGGGGAGAGTGTATAACTAATAGTGTCTTGAGATGATGTATGGGAGGAAGGGATATTTTCGATACTAGAGTTTGTTGACCCCAGATTTACTGCTTTGGGAAGATTCTTGCCACCGCTGTCTAGAAGGTAAGAATTGTTGTCTAGTTCTTCGAAAATTGCGTGTGGTCGTGTTTCTGGGGACGCTTCTATATTAGGGGAAGGGAAGGATTGTGTATTATCTGTAATTGTTGTATGTAACAGATCTAATTCTGGTTTTCGGGCAGTATATGGAATAAGTCTTTCAGCGTGAATCTTCATGTCTTTATTTTTGTGAGGGTTTATAGCGTCAACTATAGTATAATTTACTTTATTATGCTTCTTTAAGATACGATAAGGGCCAAAGAATTTGCGACGTTTCGTGATATTTAAATTACGGTCCCGTGCTGGGTCATATAAGTAAACTAATTGACCGGGATAGAAATCACGATATCTGGCCTTTTTATGTTGGTAATTTTCCATCGCGATAGCGGCATTCTCTAAATTTTGTATCACCTTTTCGTGTGCGTATTTTAAATCTGTTGTTCGTTTCAGGATATAATCTGGATATGCCATTTCCTGTGGTGTTGAGTTATTATTTATAATGTCGGTTGGTAATAAAGGGTCATATCCTAAGTGGATATATGCAGGTTTTTCGTTAGTAGCAGAATGAATTGTAGAGTTATAGATTAAGGCGTAATATTGCACGAAATCGTCCCATTGTAACGTATTGTCAGCAAAAATAGCAAGTGACTTTTTAATATTCTTGTTGGCAGCTTCACAAACCCCATTTGTTTGAGGTCTCATAGGTGTTGTGAGTAGTTTGAGGACTCCTAGTCGTGTACATAGTATTTTGAACAGATCGCTGATAAATGAAGGTCCTCTGTCACTTAACAATTTTTCTGGAATGCCAAATAGACTAATGTAATCTATAAATCTGTCAACACTCGTAATTGCAGTAGCGTCGGGGACGGCGTATAATCTGATAAATTTCGTATAATTATCTATAAAACTAAGGATGTATCTGTTACCCTTATGTGTTCTAGGTAATGGGCCAATGTGATCGCATGATACCATTTGCATTGGTCTAGTGGGTTTGAAGTTCCTCTGAAGTGGGACAGGAGGTAACACATTTGGACTCTTGAAACTTATGCAATGTGCGCATGATTTTATAAAATGTTTTGTGTCCGAATATAAATTTTCCCAAAAGTATTTCTCTCTAATGTTGTTGTAAGTTTTAAATACTCCAAAATGTGCCATATGATTTGCTGCTAGTATGTGCGGCTTAAATTTGTCTGGTATAACGATTCGTAAAATGTTAGTGGATTTTCGAAATCTTGGTATAAATGCCGAATGCATAAGTAGTCCGTCTTTCAAAAGGTAGTTTGGATATAAATTTGAAAGTAGTGTTGGTGAATTTTCTAAGGTTTTAATTATTTCCGAAAGTTTGGAATCCGTGCGCTGAGCGGTTTTAATGTCCTGAATTGTTGGGAGATTAATTTGAACATTATTTACTGTTAAAATATCTAAATTGTTGATTGGCATACTGGTAATTCGTTCCTTATTGAGAGAAAAATTTCTCGAGGGTACATTTCCTAATGAAAAATCATCACTTTGTCCTTTAACATAAATTAGTATATAAGCTCGTTGGTTTAATACTTCTTCTATATCAACAGGCAATACTTCATTATCATTCATAAAATACCAATTCCCTTTCGAATCCTTAGTTAAACAAAAATAATGACCGTCATTCACGTAATTACCCGAATGTACTATTATGGCATTTAAATAATACCATAAGGGTTTATATTTTCGATATGTCATGTAAGGTTGAAAATTTATTTTATCATTATAAGTCACGTGATGTGATATCTTTTCACCTCCTTTTTGAGAAAATGTAAATCTTTTCAAATGAAATGTAAGTACTGTAGGAAATTTGGAAACTGAAATTTGTTTTAGTGCGTCTACCATCGAATTGCAATTATAACAATAATAGTCTGCTTGCAAATGCTCTGGTTTTGTGAATTTATGTAAAGCTTTCGTTAGGGAGTCTGTACCTTGTGTAATATCTAATGAGAAATCTCTAAAAGGGTCAAACGTTATGCTCTTATGCCTACAATTTAGACATTCTACTTCACTACGGAAAATTCCTTGAAACATATTTTGTAATATAGTTGATTGATTGTATGAATATCTGAAAGCGTGAGTCTCATGAAATGAAACTGATTGTTCTAAATGATCAATAATTCGACCCAGAAATTCGTGTGCATCCTGTTGGATATTGTACTTAAATTCTTTGTCAATAGTTTGGAGATTTTGATAAAACTCAATGGGTTGTACTACTCTTCCCGTTTTTCCCATTACTGAGTCTATGTGTCGTTTTAACATACAAAACATACAAAATGTATTTGGCTCACACGTGAACTCATGGTTTGAATTATGAAATAGAAAATTCACTAAAGGTGGGAGATATGTAAGACATTGTAAGATAACATTTATATAACAAGTGTTGCCCATGTTTTCTAATCCGGCTCTCCTTTTATTAATTGCTTTAGATTCTGGGTGTACGTTATCGTGCTTGTTAAAGTGTGTAATATTTGGTTGTGAAAGTAAATTTCCTACTGTTTTATTTTTAATTTCGGAAATATTATGTTTAGTATTCTGTGTTGGAATGTTATAACTCTTTTGTAATTTTTCTCTGAAAGGGTTTAGTGAGTGATTTGTATTGTTAGTGCTTACAAAGAAATCTCTAGACAGAGTATCTGCGACAATGTTTTGTGATGATTTAATTAATTCGAATGTGTAGTCATAATCTGATAAAAAGGCAAACCAACGGGTTACTCTGTTACCGGGTGATTCGAGGGAAGCTAATTTTGTTAAAGCTGAATTATCACACCTTATTATAAAGTGTCGACCATAGAGATAGTGTTTAAAACTTTTTACCGCTTGGACAATAGCCAAAAGTTCTTTTTCAAAAATGATATATTTACACTGAGTGGGATTTAGTTTCTTTGAAAAATATGCTATAGGGCGAATTATACCGTACTCATCCCTTTGTCCTACCATAGCCCCTAATGCATTTTCACTACTATCTGTAGAGAGAATAAATTCTTTATCATAATCGGGATGTATCAAAATAGGGGGTTTTGATAACTTTTCTTTTAGAATATCAAACGCTCTTTGAGCTTCTGTTGACCATCGGAATCGTTGATTTTTCTTAGTCAAATTCGTTAACGGTGCAGATAGAGTGGAAAAATTTTTGATAAATTTTCGATAGTATGAAACAAGACCTACGAATCTTCGAATCCGCCTTACAGTAGTGGGAACCGGAAAATTTTGAATTTTAATTATATTTTCATCTAGCGGCTTAATTCCTTCTGCGTTTAATTTATGTCCTAAGAATTGAATTTCAGGGAACATAAAACAACATTTTTCTGGATTTAATGTTATTCCATACGTACGAAATCGTTCAAATAATTTTCTTAATTTACTAAGCATGTGTAGCTCGTTGTTTGCACCGATGCCAAAGTCGTCGATGTAATTACATATTTTAAGGTCTGTCAAAGGCGCTAAAATCATATCTGCCAATTTACTAAAGTGTTCTGGGGATGCTGACATCCCTTGAGGCATTGTGAGATAACGATAAGAGCCAAAAGGCGTAGAGAAAGTTGTCATGTCTCTATCTTGCGGTTTTAATGGAATTTGATAGAAAGATGAAGAGAGATCTAAAGTTGTAAATAATTTTGATCCTCTTAAATTTTCTAACAAATGATTTATTATAGGTAATTTGTACCTTGGGTATTTTAAATATTTATTTAAAATTCTGTAGTCTACGACATGTCTCCACTTTTGTTTCTCCGGATTACCAGATGGATTCTTTTTTTTAATGAGGATTAGTGGAAAACTAATATGAGAGTCCGATCGTTCTATAATATTCGCTTCTTCGAGTTCGGATAACTGTTTTTTCAGTTCGCCTTCTAGCGCTTGTGGAACACGATACGGACGAATTGACGGTAATTGAGATATATCAACCTGTAAATTTGGATGTATTGCATCTGTGCGGCCAATGGTAAACATTCGTTTACTAAATATATCCGCAAATTCCATAAGTAGTTCTAATAATTTCGCTTTTATCTCAGGGTTTAAATGTGATAAGTTAAAATCGGTAGGTTTTAATTCTTTTCGTCGTAATTGTTTTATATATTCCATATTACGGGTATCAAATACCGTATTAATTGCCCCTAGTCGCGTATGTTTATTTAAAGGGACTGCGTTATCACTTAGATTAGATATTTTAACTGAAATCTGTTTGTTATCCTCCACCGAGCAAAATGTGTTGACAATTTTTATATTTCGATTCTGTAAACACGGGACAAAATTTACCTTTTCTCCATGCTTAATTGCCATATCTAGGTTTAGCTTAATTTGCCGTGACTCATGTGGTTGAAGAGTGAATTTCGCAGGTATTCTCGCGTAGTTAACATGAGTTGTGCTAATATTATTCGAGAGTGCATCTCTCAACGGCACGGTCACATTCCGTGAATTCAATGTATTAGTTTCAAAATTTATATTAAATTTCTGTGATTTTAATAAATCATATCCTAATATGGCATGATAATATTTAGATAATGGATTTCTAACAATATAAAACTTATGTCTAAATGTTTTATGTCCGATTGTCACTGGAAGAGAAATACATCCTACAATGTTCATATCATTACCTGTTACGGATTTAAGATTTATATCAATTTTCAAGAATTTAATGTCTTTATCTGAATTGAATTGTTTAAAAACATTTTCCTGTATGACACAGACACTGGCGCCACTGTCACAAAGGCTAGGAGTGAGAAATCCTGCTAATTTTACATCTACTATAGGTAAAAATATGTGTCTGGTATTTGAATCGATAATCTGTGTGTTAACCACATCATTAGTTATCGGTCTTCCGTTATATGGCTTTTGTTGGGTCCGGGAACGCGTCTCAGACCGAAATTCATTGTGCGTTCCCGATTTTAGTTTAAATGTTTTCTGTTATTGTGCTCATAGACTTGTGGCTGTGGTCGGGAGGAATAACCTCGAGTTCTATTATTTATGTTACTCGTATTGTGTTGACGAGAAAACGAGGGGAATTGGGGTCGAGTACGATTTGCGGGATTCGAATAACACTTACTGAAATGATGTGAGAGTTTATGACAAAACCTGCAGGGTGGAAAACGTCTTTGGTGTGAAGTATTATTACCTCTAGTGTTGTGGATACGCCCAGAAAAGTTTCTAGGGGTCGGCCTTTGATCATTTCTATAATTTTGGTTCGAGAATGAATTTTGTGTTTTTAATTTTAATTCCTCAATTTCTTTAGTTAAAGCGCTAACCATTTCTTGGGTATGCATAGCATGTGATTGTATGATATCTTTAAGGTCAGAGTTATTTGTGATATTGTTGACCTCTTGAGTGGACTCAGGATTGTTTAAAGACGAGTCACTGATTTGTAATGTTTGGATGAAATCTACCGCTTCTTCAAAAGTTTTAGGGTCTTTTAAAATTAGGGAATGTTTATATTTCGGTAATAGACCTTCCATGAATTTCGCTAATTTACTCTGTTCAAATAACGCTTTTACTGCAGCATTTGTAAGATCGGGATTATTAAAAAAATGTTGCGTAGCTAATGCTACCTTTGCTGCATAGTGTTTAACCTGCTCATTCGGGAGCATTTTACAATTCGAAAACTGTTGTTGTCTCGCTCCTAAACTATATTTAGTGTCAAAATAGGAAAGGAATTTCCTTTTAAAATCCTCGTAATTATTTTCATTGCTAAGATCGGGCGAATTTATTATATTTGAAAGTGCGTCACCTCTTATACGTGATTTCAGTATAAGTAATTTTTCATCTGGTGTGCATTTTGTGAGGTCCGCAATTTTTTCAAAGTTTTCAATAAAAAATTTAGGGGTAACCGCGGACAAATTATCAAATTGTGGGATTATTGACTGCAAACCTGCTAACTTTCTAATCATACTATCGGATTCGGATCCGTTTGTTTCGTCTCCCGGCATGTTTTAAAGAGTAAAGGAGGATAAATATACAAAAAAAAAATTTCAATAACTACTTGACTAAACAATAACAATAATAAAATGAAAATTCAGTATTTATATTTATACAACACCTTTAGATTGTACTAAGCTAAAATGTATATTTTAAATAGAAAATCCACAAAACTGAATAATTTATCAAGATAAAATTCTAATAACACTGAATATATTCAAAATTCTATGATATAAGATACTAGGAAATCCATACCAAATAGATATAAATTACTTTTTGTTTTGAAATAAAAATTGAAATAGCAAATCATTTAAAATATTACCATATTAGGAAAATATTTAAAAGACTGTAGTAACGAGTAAACTCAAAATTAATAGTTGAGTATAAGTATCAAAGAAAAAGAAATTTCAAAATTTTTGTGGTATAAAATATAAAATTTGGATACCTAATATTGTCAACGTATGTGTACATATATGGATGTATTACGTTAAAATACAGATAAAATAATGTTAAAATTCAAAATTTTCCATATAGATACACATAGTTGTATAGATAATGAAAATCAAAATATATATGCAGACATAAAAGATGTAATGTATAATAAACACACATATTAATAAAATAGGTAGATATATAAAACGTAAATATTGATTTCCCCTTATATGTGAGAAATTAATAATTAAATCACTATATAATATTATTGTTAAAAACAATTTTATACTTAAAGACTACACTTAAAAAAGTGTAATGGTCACGGCGGACCACTTGCTGAATGACTCCATGCTTAATAAACCCCATAATTAGTTTAATTTAGTTAAGTAAGAAAGTTTAGTATTGTCATTAACTTAACCCAGGTTATTTAAATTTCCCACTTAACACTTAGGGAGGCATCCTAGCATAAAATGAAACAGTGCACAATAAGAAATTTACTCATCATGTTAAAAACCAAATATTATTTATTAAGGGGAATTAGGATACATAAATTATTAAGTACATTAGGCCCGTATGGCCGGTTTAAAATTTGCATACCTAAAATTTACCGATATATAATAATTCTTTTATGGAGTCCTAATTTTAAATTACTCAGGAAATCGCTAAATAATAAAAATGCTTACCGAAAATCTTCAGCGCAGTTTGAAGCATCATCATCCTTCCAGAGCAAACACTTATCACAAAATCCCGACACTGAACTTAATCCAAATCTGACTCTACGTTCACAAATTTAAAATCTCTTCTCCTTTTTCCTCTCTGTCCTCTCCCTATATCCCAATCCGAATTTTTATCCCCTTTTCTCTTTCCTCTCATATTCCCCTCTTTCTCTCCAATCTCTGGCTAGTTCGTCGTTAACCTTAATATTATTGGATTTTAGGAATTGAATAAAATTTTCCGTCATTGGCTCTTCCTTTCCCCTTTTAAAATTTTCCTAGCCTTATTTTATTTTATTTTCTCAGCTGGTTTTTCGCGCGCTTTCCGCAATCTTTTCATCCGTATTCATCTCTACCCTTTTGTAGACTCGAACGCTTACCAACAATCCTTGCATTATTCTGGTCCCCGACCTATTCAAAACTCTCTGAATTTGGCGGTACCTTGTATGTAACATAAATTTTTCTTTCCTCTTATAGAGAAGACATTTCCAAAATTTGACTTCTAACATTTCTTTTGAACGTATTCTAATCGAAAATATTTCTTGTGCTATAAATTTACACTCAGTGCCTTTATTTTTTTGTTATGATTTTGACTTTTACTATCGTACACCTGAATAACCAATCCTTTCAGCATTATCCCTGCTTTCAAGCCTTTATTTTTAAAATATCCCGGACATCTGGCCTTAAAGTTGTTTTCGTTTCTTACCTAACACGATATTTTCTCACAATAATAATTTTATTTTTGTCCACCCAAGAATTCCTATAAGCGAGCTATCCTTCTTTAACTTTCATGGGAAATCGTGTGTGACCATTCCTTTCTTAGGAAAATATGCCCTTTGCAATGTTCCCTTATTCACCTCTAAGTTTAACCGCGCTGTTATTATTATGCCTTAAATTCCAAATCTTTAAATTTTCCTCCAAAGAAATTCCAAGATGTCTGAGCGTGTCTCAGCAATGTAAAGAAAACTAATATCCATTTAGAATTTGAAAATTTTATGACATATGCTTAAAAAGAAAAATAGTATTATCGATAAAATTTGTTATATGACGAGTCAACTATCATTCTTTACTCGGTAATTGATCATAAAATCGATAATTCCAGTCCCTAGAAGTAACATAATAACACAAGTGCTTACACAGTTTATTGATTGCATTTTTTGTTAAACATAATAGAGAATACACACGAATAATAGTTTGTTGGACGTTTTCATTAATATAAAAAAGAAATATAATGCTTATGGGAAAGAAATTAATTTGGATCCACGTAAATAAACAAAATCTATTTAGGAATTTTCCTAATTTATAGTACTACTATCAGACGCAATGAAATGCCATTGGCATGTTTTAGGTAAGGGATTTCGTATTATGGTCAGATTTATTTTGTATGTTAATCTACAAGTTCCTTAATTAAGCAGAGTTCCCAACGTTACTAAATTGTTATTGCAAACGGTATGTTTTATCCATAAAATTTCAACCTAAATAATTGCAGCTCTAAAAAACTTATATAATCTTTCGATAAAAAAATACTGGTAATCAAAGCTCGAAATTCTTTTCACAGCTATGTAAATTAAGTGCTATAACAAAAAGTTCATCCTAAAATGTCACAGAAATAAGAAAACAAAACAAAACAAAACAAAAACAAAACAAAACATGTTAGATGTATAAAAATTGAATAAAATTGATGATTTCGCGAGACATACACATAAACATATAAATTGAATACATTTTACATTTAATATACTATCTCATTATATATACTAAAAACAGCAAATTGAAACTTTTTAAACCTACTTTCAATTTACAATAATTTGCATAAGTTTAAGACCATTAGCTGATTTTCAGTATTTTAACACATTGCATCATTTGCGCAGATAATTGCGTTATCTCATGTGCTGATTGCATCAGACGCATTCTACTGCTATAAATAAAGGTGCCCGGCACGTTTATCGCCGTTTGTTTATTGGATTTTATCGTAGACAGTGCTGTTGTGTAATTATTGTAATGGGTAAAAAAACTTCACTTACAAATACAAAAAGGTCAGAAATATTGACTCTGCATAAGTTGGATTTTATGAACGTCAAATAAGTTCGAGAGTAAATGTGAGCAAGACAGCTGTGCATCAAGCTAATAGTAAATTTAAAATTTCGGGAAAATTTGTGGACCTTTAGAGTCGTTTCTTTTTCAAACTAGGAGTAAATCGAGGTTTCCTTGCTGGTTTATTAGATGATAAACAAAAATCTTTGGCCAAACGTCTTGAAATAGTATACTCAAACTGACGTTGGTGCCTTTTGCAGCCAGAGAATGTCTAATCGTATTGCAGGAGGTTCTTGGATCTCGTACGACCATCCTTATCACATGACCATCACGTGCATTCGTTTTTCTAGGGCGACCGCTTCTCTTAAGGTCCACAAATTTTCCCGAAATTTTAAATTTACTAATAGCTTGATGCACAGCTGCCTTGCTCACATTTACAGTGCCGGGCACCTTTATTTATAGCAGCAGAATGTGTCTGATGCAATCAGCACATGAGATGACGCAATAATCTGCGCAAATGATGCAATGTGTTAAAATACTGAAAAATTGACTACTGGTCTTAAACTTTTGCAAATGACTGTAATATAAATTACAGTCGGTAACAAAAATGTCCGAACACTAGCAAAAATTCCTATGTAAAAAATGTGCACTTCATTCGGTTTTGTTAAATAAATCCTTGTCGAATCCTCTTCTTACTCAGTCTAAGAACATAATTCGATAAGGATTTATTTAACAGAACCGTATGAAGTGTACTTTTTTTACATAGGAATTTTTGCTAGTGTTCGGACACTTTTGTTACCGACTGTACCTCAGGAGTAAATTTACACATTTAAATTCATTTTGAAACGTAAATATATTTTCTGTTATTATAACCAATTTCGGCATTTCTAATACTATATTCTTTTCTAGTTTGCATGCACAGCTGTCTTGCTCACATTTTCAGTGCCGGGCACTTTTATTTATAGCAGTAGAATGCGTCTGATGCAATCAGCACATTAGATGACGCAATAATCTGCGCAAATGATGCAATGTGTTAAAATACTGAAAATTGGCTACTGGTCTTAAACTTTTGCAAATGACTGTAATATAAATTACCTCAGGAGTAAATTTACACATTTAAATTCATTTTGAAACGTAAATACATTTTCTGTTATTTTAAGCAATTTTGGCATTGCTTATACTATATTCTTTTCTAGTTTTTCTGCTTGTTTTGTATTTTTCAATTAATTCTACTAAAAGTTAGTGTGTGTTTCTTTAATATTTTAAGCGTTAACACATTTTTTTAGACACTTTAAAGATAGCAAGAAAAAATTTATGATGTTGACCCTTAAGGGCCCTCTTTGCTCACCGCCGCCGGAAGCCGAAGTTAATGTTATTCTATGGGAATTGTTTCTTTACAAATAACTTATTAACTAATACATATTTTTAAATTCTGTTTTCCCATTCAGAAAATTCCCAGCTGTTATATCGACGGACCCTTTTTGAAAAAAATATTTTTTTAATTTTTTATATTTTATTTTGAAGCTACAAAATACGAATTTTCAATATCTGAAATTTTTTCATTTTGCAATTTCAAAAAAAAAAAAAAAAAAAAAAAAAAAAATTAAAAAAAGGTCCGTCAATTTAACAGTTGGGAATTTTCTGAATGTGAAAACAGAATTTAAAAATATGTATTAGTTAATAAGTTATTTGTAAAGAAATTTCCCCATAGAATAACATTGGCTCGAGCTTCCGGCGACAGTGAGTGAAGAGGGCTGTTAAGAAGAAATTTTGTCAAAGGATCATTTTTTACAATAAAACTCAATCTATTCTCAAGCACAAAGGAAGTATTTTCAAAATAAATTATTTATCACTGCTTTGTAAAATGATAGGGGCGGATTTTTAGAGAGCCACACCCAATTTCTGATCTAAATAAAGTGTAGATTGTAGATAATGAAGTTAATTTCTTAAAAAAAAAAAAAAAAAAGTATAGCAATAATCAAGCGTTATTATTCTTTATGTAATATGTAGGAAGATAATTAACGCTATTTGAATAAAAATGAAAAAAAAAAAAAAATAAATAAATAAAATAAAGCAGTAATACTTGCTTCTTCATTACTACTTAGTACAAACAAATGACTTGTTTTGAAAATAATTTTGAGTAATTATTCTTCCTTTGCGAAATTAAGGAAAAGCTATAAAAAAATAAATAAATAAATAATAATAAAAAAAAGTTTTTATTTTATTTTTATAATCACACATTTAAAAAATTAATTATAAAATAAATTAGTACAAAAAAATAAAAAAAAATGAAAAAGATCAAAGGTCGTTTTTTAGGATATATTACACTTAATAATAGGGAAATTTGGGGGATATTTAAATGAGTAAGAAACAAAAAGCTGTAATATGTTTTTCTTTGCTACTAATTTAAATGTATTTAGTCATGAGAAAACTGTTATTTAAAAATAATTTGAATTGATTGTTACAGTTTTGAAAAAAAATATTGCCTTTCTCATTATAGAAGGATATGCACGATTAAAAAATAATTTGTATTTCTTTTACACTAGAAAAAATATCTCCAGTATTTTCAAATTATTTAACAAATGTTTTGTCTCGAAAATTCAAGAAAAAGACAGAGAGATAAAAGTAATTTATAAAATAATATTTCAAAATTAGTCAATTATTATTATTATTTAAACTAAATTGAATTGGCTTTAATTGCAGTTTTTAGATTCAATAAGAAATCAAATCATGCCAAATCACACAAAATATACTTTTTTGTTGAATTTACTGTATCTTAAAAATGCAGCTTTATAAAAATATGCATGGAAAAACGTTTCATAATTTATGAGCGATACATGTTTTTATTGCATGCGTGTATGTGCGTGTGTTCGTGTAAATGCTTAATGAAAAAATATATAAATTAATATATTTCAGTAAATTTAAGGAGCTTTTAGTTTATTGTACAAGTAAGTATTACACTACAATGCATGTAAATCAGCCTCAACGACATTCCTGCAATTTCTTATGTAAAATGACCTCCTGAATTCGAATATGACGCCCATTTTGTTCCATAACCCACTGATATTATGGGACGCCTCCCCTATTTTTTATCAGTGTTCGGCAATTTTATAGCTATGAATTTGATTTGGAGTGTGTGTGTGGGGGGGGGGAAGGGAGTATTTTAACTGTTATATATCTGCTGAAGGGCTACAAAGATGAAAAATTCTGAAACATGAACATTTGTAGGAAGGGGGAAATTTAGGGGAGGAGAGATTAGTCACTGAAATTATAAATTATATTTATTATACTTTATTAATCTATTATTATTATTATTTATTATTTATTATTTATTATACATTATATATTTTTGTTTTTAAGTGTTACACCTCCCCTCGCTCCAAATCCTATTCATGACCATAAAATTACCGAACAGTGATAAAAATTTGGGGAGGGGAAAGCGTCCCCAAAAAATGGTGGATGATTGAGCAAAATGGGGATCATATTCGGATTCTGGAGGTCGTTTGCAAAAGAATGAGCAGGAATGGTATCGAGGCTTAGGAAAAAAAAAAAAAAAAAAAAAAATGCGGTGTAGTTTTATTAAGGCCGTAACAAGAAAACATTTTCTTAGGGGTTCACTTTTTAGTGCATCATGTTGAGTAAATAATGAGAGTTAAAAGTGACGTAAAACTAAAAAAAAGAAATTCAGCATATGTGCAAAATTTCGTAGGATGTTTGAATCCCCCCCCCCCCCCGTGGCTGAGTATTTAAGTATTACAGAAATGTAAAGAAAAAAAGAGAGTGTGAAATATGTTTAGTTAAACAGATTTTGCAGTGCTTTGCACAAGGGTAAATGTATACTTAGCACTAATGTAAAATGATCTTTTTTTATTTATAATTAAAAAAATATTTGTGAAAAATAGATAATTTTTTTAAAATATTTTATAGCACATTTAAACAAAAAAATTTGCGTATATTTAATCATATTTCCGTGTTGAAATAAAAGAACCTCTTACGCAGGCAGATATTTAAAAATATTTTTTTGCAAAAGAATCTAATTTTTTTTTATATTTAGGATTACTATAATGTGTATTTGTATATACCTCCCTTTTTGGTTACTATATGACTTTCTATTTTACATGCTAATAACTAAAAAAATTTTGTGAGTGTAAGACGCACTCACAAAATTTAAATTTTCGCAATTATTCCGAAGCGGTTAGTCGTAGAAGTTTGAATTTTTGTATTAAAGAATTATATAACATCTAACTTTATTTATTTATTAATTATTATTATTATTATTATTATTATTTTAATCACAATATAACCTTGCTGTTTTAATGTTCGAAAATAATATTTTATGATTTTTTTTTAGGGTGAAGGGGTAAATGTAACCACTGGATAAGTGTAATCTTGGCTTATAACTCTATTTATAAGGCTAAATTTGAATCTAATAGACATCATTTCTGTTTGTTTGATTCTTTTTTTCTTTATTTAACCTTAAAAAACTATATAAAATGTGAAACAATGATAGTTTTAGAAGTTTGAAAAATTGCATAAATTCCCATGTCTGACAACAAAAATTGAATATTTTGATATTGCTATACTCATGAAGTAAACTCCACAGTTATTGGTATGGACACTACATTTTGCGTGTAGATTTTGAATATAATGCTAGGTTTGTTTTATTTATTAATCTTTCCAGTGTTTCACTAGTCGTTATACTTATTCCAGGGAAGACAGAATTGCCTTTAAATTTTCAGTAAAACCCAATATCGTAATCCTTTTCTACGTTTGAAGTGTTGAACAGTTTGAGATGTGAAGTTCTAATTGGAGGCATACGGAAAAGTTCGCAAACTGTAACGAGTTGGCTATAACTCTGGAGTAATCTTGGCTTATAACTCTATTTATAAGGCTAAATTTGAATCTAGTAGACATCATTTCTGTTTGTTTGGTTCATTTGTTTTATATTTAGCCTTAAAAAACTATATAAAATGTGAAACAATGATAGTTTTAGAAGTTTGAAAAATTGCATAAATTTCCATGTCTGACAACAAAAATTGAATATTTTGATATTGCTATACTCATGAAGTAAACTCCACAGTTATTGGTATGGACACTACATTTTGCGTGTAAATTTTGAATATAATGCTAGGTTTGTTTTATTTATTAATCTTTCCAGTGTTTCACTAGTCGTTATACTTATTCCAGGGAAGACAGAATTGCCTTTAAATTTTCAGTAAAACCCAATATCGTAATCCTTTTCTACGTTTGGAGTGTTGAACAGTTTGAGATGTGAAGTTCTAGTTGGAGGCATACGGAAAAGTTCGCAAACTGTAACGAGTTGGCTATAACTCTGGAGTAATCTTGGCTTATAACTCTATTTAAAAGACTAAATTTGAATCTAATAGACATCATTTCTGTTTGTTTGATTCATTTGTTTTATATTTAGCCTTAAAAAACCAAATAAAATGTGAAACAATGATAGTTTTAGAAGTTTGAAAAATTGCATAAATTCCCATGTCTGACAACAAAAATTGAACATTTTGATATTGCTATACTCATGAAGTAAACTCCACAGTTATTGGTATGGACACTACATTTTGCGTGTAGATTTTGAATATAATGCTAGGTTTGTTTTATTTATTAATCTTTCCAGTGTTTCACTAGTCGTTATACTTATTCCAGGGAAGACAGAATTGCCTTTAAATTTTCAGTAAAACCCAATATCGTAATGCTTTTCTACGTTTGGAATGTTGAACAGTTTGAGATGTGAAGTTCTAGTTGGAGGCATACGGAAAAGTTCGCAAAACTGTAACGAGTTGAAATAGTAAAGAAAAAAAAAGAGAAATCATATTTATCAAGGTTTTTACAATCTGGAAACTTGACTATACTATTTAAATTAACTGGTTATGCGTTTAGTAAGATCAGACTTACCCCAAACCATAATAGACGTAGGGCCACGAAACACAACATTTTTACCCGCCTCTCTCTCTCTCTTTTTTTTTTTAATTGGCAATTCTTAAGTTTTACAAAGCTCATATTTTTAAAATATAATTTTAGTTTTTTTAAAAAAATTTCAGAAGTTTAAGTGTAATAGCAACTGATCATAATGAAGCCAAAGTCGAGCTATGCTTTACCTTTAAAAAAAAAAAATACTGCAGCAAATTATTTGTTTGCAATCGTAAAGTAATAAGAGGTGTCTCATTCTTTTGATAACATAAAAGTTTCGAAATGAAACAAATTTTAATTTCTCGTGTATTTTTTTGTATATTTTACAGTAACCTAAAGATCTAATTCAGGGTTGCATTATCGTTTTCTTTGAATTATTTGGCGACAAATTTTATGTGTTAGTAAATTCTTCATTGTAAAAATCTTTTTCTATATTACACAACAATATTGAGTCAGCCTACTTGCCACAACTATGCAGAGAAATGTTACCAGCTTCAAATTTACTTAATTTTTATTTATTACAAAATATCATTAAGACATTTTAACGGATTTTATTGAAACACGGTAAACATAACGCGCTTCTAAGTAGCGCGTTAGCCTGACGTGGATTTCCTTAAGAATTCGCTTGGCGCTCAACGTGTTAATGATAGTATCTGCGCCTTAGGATTACTGAAACGTATCTTTAAACAAATAACGAATATTCTCACAAAAAAGAAATTCGGAAAGAAATTCAAAACATCACAACTGATTTATCTATATAATTTAACCTTTTTTCATTAAAGAATCAAGCATTTCCTTTTTGCGATAAAAAGAAAAGTGTAAATATATAGTTTTTAGTTGAAAAAAAAAAAAAAAAATAAATAAAAACTAATAATAAGAATGTGCATTAAAAAGAAAAATTTCTTAACATTTATGTACAAAGTTTTATCTAAGATATGCAAATGCTTAAATTAGAACAGTTATTTATACTTTTTACTTAACGCCATTTCTAAGCAAAAATCTTCAACATTGGATGGGAATCTTCAACATTATATTGGGAATCTTCAACATTCAAGGAATCTTCAACATTATAGCTAAAAATAAATTTCAAACTTGAAGCACTAATCAATCCAAAACTTTTGAAAATCTTCATATTTGAATAAGTTTACATAACTTGTAAAAAAATTGTTTCATAATAAAATAATTACTTTTGTAATCATTTGTAGTTTTTGCTGTTTTATGCTCCCTCAAGGAAACTTCCGTAAACATTTATTTGTATTCATTCTATACTTTTATTTCACTGAAGTTATACAAATACAACACCCTGTATTTAGTAAGATAAAACTAATTTTAATAATTTTATTTTAAATTATTGTTATATATGGTCAGAATAATGAGTATTACTGTTTGTATTTAGAAAAAAATCATTATTTCAATTTTTGGTGGTTAATGAGTTAACACAAAGGCTAAAACAAATAATGAATATTTAGTTCGCGTACCGTATCGAATGACTTTTAAATCCCAATTTTCTAATGGTATTCAACATCCTTTATTATAGATTTATTTGTCATAGCTACACATTTCTACAAATGATTAAAAGTCTATGAGTAAAATTTAATTTTAATAGGTACAATACCTTTAACTAAAAATTAATGAACATGCTACTTAAAGTAATTTTTTGCACATTTATTATAACTGAATTTGAATTTAAGCATCTAGAAATTTATCACAGTAAAACATATACGAATTCTAAGAAACCATTAGATTACTGTTTCTATCTAATGCTCCATTTATTTCTACTACACACATTTCACACCTATTGCTGTACTTTTTAAGTTTCTAACCCAAAACAAATGAATAAAAAAAAAATTAAAAAAAAAGATTTTATCTTAAGACGAAGAACAGAAAGAAATCACTGTAATTATAACTTGAATTAGATAATTCCCATCTCAGTTATAATTTATCTAAGAATGTCAAAATAACCTCTTGGGATAACTGATTGTGCTGAGTGCAACAACTCTTTTATCGTTTAAAAGAAGATTTAACGAAATTTTCTCTGGGAAATTTTCAAGAGAGCTGTTTATTTTCCAAAGTTTTTTCTCTTTCTTGAGTTTTAATTTCAAAGTGCATGTAGACAGAGAGTTTCAGTGATTTATTTTTGTTGAAATCTATTATGAAGGATATATATATATATATATATATATATATATATATATATATATATATTGATAAATAAGCAATTTCTAGTTAAATTAAAAATAGTTTTAAGCAAGAATTAATTATCCCAGAATTTGTAATTCTCACTGTTTACTAACAATTTTTATTATTTTAAATTTAACAAAATGGTTTCCATTTAAAATGAATTTTTAAGGATTATGAAATATATTACCTTTTTTTTTACACATCACACACAAACACAAATATATATATTCTTGGTTTGAAAATATTTTATAAATATATATACTGGTTGGTTATAAATAAATTTATCAAAGTATCCATTTAGACCTACAGTCGATCACAAAATTATTGAAGCACATATGCACATTTTTCATATACAAATATTTTTTAAAGTTTGATCGCTAATTTTTATCATCAACTTACTTTTTTATAAACTGCATAGAGACTAAGACTATGACTTGACAAATATTTACTTAATAAAACAGTATTATTTATACATCTTATATATAGGAATTATTGCTAGCGGTTCAATAATTTTACTGCCGACTGTACGTAGATCCCGTTCTAGTAGATATACTTCGTTGAAACTTAGTATGTGCATTATAAGGACAATGGGGAAAAGAAGCCAGTAATAAAAAATAATAATTCAAATTTCGACCATTAGATGGCGATTTTTACGCAATGTGAAAAGCCCGTTATGCAAATTTAACGCATTTTATGAAACCAGTAGTTAATGTTGTAAAATCATTTCCTTACTATGCATTTAGAGGAGAAAGACTGATCCTTACTGATCAAGTTATTTTACTAAAACGGTAGTAATTTCTGAACTGCACTACAAGAATTTCGTACATTTATATTCCACAGAAGTTGAGATATAGTCTTTTCATTCTCAGGGAATGTTGTAATATAGCAGCGCCACCTGTTTACTGATATTCATTCAAATTGAATAATGTCTCATAATGGTCTTCTCGCATATCAAGTTTTGTTTGATTATACGCAACAGAATCTTAAATATAGCCTTCCCTTAAATTGGGGAAATCGCTGTGCATCAGAAACACCTGTCAGGCGATTGACACCAAAAGTTGATAGGCACTAAGTTGCTTAAAGGTGCATCTACGTAAAAATTTATATGTAGTTTTTTGCAGTAGTTCTTGAGATATAGCCTTCCCTTAAATTGGGGAAATCGCTGTATGGCAACGCTACCTGTTAAGCAATTTACACCAAAAGTTGATAGCACTAATTTAGGTCAAGCTACACCTATGTATAAATCTATATGCAATTTTGTGCAGTAGTTCTCGACATACAGTCACCACAACATTTTTGTCACACAAACACATAGACAGAGAGACGGACAGACGAACAAACAGGCATTTTTTTAAAAATGGCCAAATCATATTTTTTACTTCTCAAAACGTGTAAATTCATGAAAATTCGGAAGTTGAAAATTTTTACGAATCCAATATTTTCTTCTATTAAATACAGAAGAAAGTCAAAAACGAATAACATCAAGATTTTATACTATGAAAATTTCAAAGTTAATTTATTTCTAGATCCTTTTGTATGTAATAAGATAAAAGTTATTTCTATATTAAAGAAAGATGAAGTTCAAATAATGATTTCTATAAAGAATATAAGTATTTTACATTATCTAATATTAATTTATTTACGAGTAAATTAAGTTGTTTAACTTTATCACTGTTAACAGATTTATCATTATTAACTTATTTTTGTAGATACGAAATTATATAAATTCCTGAAATGTAAGAAAACAAATTTTTACATTTTATGAAAACATCTTCATTTTAATAAAGTACAGATTTATTTAATTTTAACTGATTCTTAAGTTTAAATAGTTTCTTGATAGAATGGTGTAATGAAGATAAGTTTAACATATCAAACTGATGTTTAAAGGAAAAGATAACAGTTTTTTAAAAGGCCTTTTTAATTTGAACTTAGAGAAGTTTAAAGATAGTGTTTAAACATTTAGTTTTCTGATTTAAGAAGATAAAAAGAAAAAAAAATACTTGATTTAATGTCTTTTACTGACATGAAAATAATTAATCTTAAAATAGTCACTAATCATTTAATGTTGTTAAAACGACTGTAGAATTATAAAATAAGAATTATGAAAGAAATAATTGAGAGAAAAATAAATTTGATATAGCTGAATACAGAACTATTATTTATAAAAAAGGAAAAATTTCGGATTTTTTTTGCTATCATAATTTTCTTTCTATACAGGAGTGAAAAATTAAAGTAACAATCTGTTTTTAGTACGATAGGTTGCGCTGTTTCTTTCAGACAACGACTTTTTCGTCGTTACCAAGTTTTATCTATCACCTTGAATGAACATTCAAACATTTTTGTTTTTATCTAAATATTACAACGCTGAAAGTTTGTCATTGTATCTGTTTGGAATTAGTATTAGATTATATCGAAAATTGGCATACTTATTAATCTGGTCAAAACCTAGCTAATGCCGTATTTTTTAGTTCAATCGGATAATGAGATAATTGGTTCAAAAGGTATTAAATAAAACCCCCATTTTAACTTTAAAAAAAGATGAGATAAGAATATTAAATACAATATATATTTATATCCGAAATCGAATTTAAAAAGAAAAAATCATATTAGATTACAAAAGAACTTATAATGGGAGATAGTTCATTTATTGGTGTCAACAATTCATTTATTTTCATACAGTTTTCTCGGGGAAGAAATAAACACTTTTGTGATATTTTTCTTTTAAGGTATTAAATGCAAAGAATTATTATAAAACTACGATAAGAATTTTTGTAATTAAATAGTGGTAGAAAAAATAAGTCAAATCCTCATCTCTACAATGAAATACGACTTTGTAAAATTATTCTTTGGCATTTTCGGAAGCAAAGTGTAATAAACTATTAACATTTAAAAATAGTAATAAATTTAGATTATGGGAATAATGTTGTTGACCGTAAGCATATGTAACAATTTAGGAATTTTCGATGTTTAAGGGGAGGGAGGGGAAAAATCGATTTTTGTGGCGGCAAAATTCGCAAATTCTGGAATTTTAAGTAGTATTCTACCAAAAATAGAACAATGATGATGTTGAAAAAGCTATGCGACTTCCTTAGGATATTTCCAATAACACGTTCTTGTTTTTTTGTAATTTGCAATTTTTTTTAGGCGGAGTTACGAGGGGACAAAATCGAGACCATACCCTTTTTAGGGCTAAATTTATTCTGAGAAATCTATGGGAGATGCGGTCACGAATTTTGGTGCTTGGATTGTTTATATGTATCTGACACCTAAAGTAACGGGATTTATCGAAATTATCTCCGTTACCCCGTTAGGGGGGGGGTACAGAAGGCAAATACACTTTTGTGAGCATAACTCAGCTCCAAATTACTTCACAGGGAAGAAATTGCACATGGGAAGATTACATATGAGTAAAAATAATACATTATCTGCGATTTAGGAAATTTTGATTTTTATCGGGAGGAAGAGGGGAAATTGGTTTTTATAGCAGGTAATTTTGTAAATCCCGGATTTTTGAGTAGAACTCTACCAAAAATGGAACAAAGATGTTGAAAACAGCCACGCGTCTTCTTAAGATATTTCCAAAGCACGTTTTTAATTTTTTGTGAACTTCCATATTTTTTTCGGGGGGGAGGAGGGGGTATGTGTTACGAAGGGCAAATTTGAGACACCCCTTTTAGCGTTAAATTTTCCCTGTGAAATTTAGGAGAGCTGAGGTCACAAAGTTTGGTGCTTTGATTGCTTATATGTATCCGACACCTAAAGTAACGGGATTTATCGAAATCCCCCCCCCCCTCTTCATCCCTGGGGGCAGGAAGCAAAAAAAGTTTGTAAACATAACTCGGTCACAAATTACCTCACGGAGAAAAAATTGCACATAAGGAGAATAGACTTGAGTATAAACAAAACATTATGTACGATTTTGGAATTCTTGATTCTTAAAGGAGGGAGGGAAAAAAATCTTCTTTCGAGGGGAAATATCAGAAATTCCGGATTTTTGAGAAGAGCTCTACAAAAATTGGTACAAAGGTATTGGAAACAGCCATGTGTCTTCTTTGAGATACTTCCAAAAATACATTTTTCTTTTTTTGTGATTTTCGACTTTTCTTCTTCTTTTTTTTTTTTTTTTTTTTTTTGGGGGGGGGGGGGGGGGGGGGGAGGGGAGTTACAAAGGAGAAAATTCGAGACGACCCCCCCCCCCCCCCCTTTTATTAGCGCTAAATTTGTCTTGGGAAATCTATGGCATCTGCGGTCACGAAATTTGGTGTGTAAATTGTTTATAGGTATACGTCACTTATTGTAACGGGATTTTACGAAATTCCCCTTTTACCCCCCTTGGTGTCGGGGACAATAAACATGTGTAAAAACAGGTTTTCCCGTTTGAATTAGCTTTAAATTATCTTAGAATGGCGAATTTTGGTGTGTGGATGTTGATTAAGTGTACACATTGTGTACTTTGGTGGGATTTCGCAAAACTTTGAACTTACCCGCTGGAAAAAAGGAAATAAGATATGGATAATTTGCTGCCGAAGGCAGTAAGAACCCGGATTTTTCACGTTGCAAGCGAGAAAAACCTCTACCTAACGTAGCGGGAATTTAGGTTATTAATAATGATATGGGATTTTGACAATCAATTTAAGTACAGTGTCCAGCGAAGCGGGCAAAGCCTGCTAGTATATATATGTATAAATAAGTCGTATATGTATAAGTAATATGTATAAGTCGAACCATTTCATGAGCAATCTCAGTCTGCCTCTCTTTTTTTCTCTCACCGATACCTGAGGATTTCAGAATACACGTTTATTGATTAATTGTCGGTATTGAAGCAATCGAAGAATATCACACACACGCTTTTCTTAATATGGAAGCTACTCCCCCCCCACCCAAAAATAAATAAATATATATATATATATATATATATATATATATATAAAACCTTGGTGAGTCGAGTACCAACAAAGTCTTTAACCGTTAAATTGTCCTAGTCAACTTTACGTTATTTAAAGTCACCCTATATCAGCAAGCATAAAAAAAAAAAAAAAAAGAGAGAATAAAAACTAGTACATTGAGACCAACACAAAACTTTCATCTGTATTTTCCTATACAAATTCACGCAGTACAAATTATTTATTATTCTTTTCATTATGAATGCAGACTATTTTCATCTCAGAGAGATACTATTACACGAAATGTCCAACGGAAGTAAATTTTTGCCTTGCATCTTTTTCATTCTCTGAAAAAATTTCAATAATGCAGCACCACTTATTAACCGATATACACCCAATTTGAATCAGCATAATGTATCATAATTGCTTTTTCACATATCAAGTTTTATTTGATTATACGCAATAGAATCTGAGATATAGCCTTCTCTTAAATTGCGAAAATCACTATATAGCAGCGTCATCTGTTCAGCGAGTGGCACCAAAAGTTGATAGGCACTAATTTATGTAAAGGTGCAACTACCTATAAATTCCTATGTAATCCTGATCAGTAGTTCCTGAGATATAGCCTTCCCTGAAATTGCAGAAATCGCTGTATAGCAGCAGCACTTCTTGTGCGATTGACACCAAAAGTTGAGAAGCATTAATGTATGCTAAGGTGCAACATAATGTAAATGTTTAAGTAATTCTGAGCAGTAGTTCCAGATATACATTTGGAGCAAATTTTTTGTCTCACACACAGACAAAAAATTTCTAAAAATAGTTAAATCGTGTTCTGCACCTTTCAACAAGTGTTAGTCCATCGGAAACTGGAAGTCGCAAATTTGTACGAATCTAATGCTTTCTTCTATTGAATATAGAAGAAAGTAATAAATAAACAAATATAGGAAGAAAAATTGAGTTATTCCAGTAGATGCAATAAAGTTTATAAATTATAATTAAGTTTCATTGACTTAAATCAATAGATTTTAAAAATAAAATAATTTATATTTAAGATATTTTAAAATGATTATTTTATTTGAAAATTCAATCTGAAATGTTAACTATTAATTATATCTAAGGTTATATAGTTTATGTTGTAATACTGCGTAATTTAAACTGTGAATATTTCTAAAATAGTACTTTAATAATAAGTGCAATTGACAAATTAAAAAGGAATTACATAGTGATTTTTTTTTAAGTCTATCTGTCAAGTGCAAGAAAACTAATTAAGACTAGTATGTTGTGGCCACTACAAGACTTTCTTCTACATTTTCCTATACAAATTCCCTCAGTTCAAATAATTTATTAAAACTATTAATTATTAAATTTATCTTTCATGATGAATCCAGACGATTTTCAACATAGAGAAAACTAACACTAAATATTCAGAGAAAAACAGTTTTATTCTCAAGTTACTTGTTTAACTCGTTTAATATAAACAATGGATTACGAAGTTTGCTTGAAGCTTCAAATGTGCTTATTAAAGCATAAATGCTTTGTTTTTAGAAATAAAACTATAACGATGCTTTTCTATGAGACTCTTTCCTGCATAGTACAAAATACACTTTATTAAGTTTACTGTTTTTGGACAATATAGAATAAAGACAATTACGCAAGGGCTACAAAAGAGCAAAATACTATTTTCTTTCTTTAACATAATGAAAAAGGTACAAAAATATTTTTTACGAGCTTTTTCCTTTTCCAATTAATAACAAAACTATTTTTAAATTGTCATCATGGAAGCCAAAAATATCGAAAATTGAACAATGCAACGGGTATATACAGTTCGAAAGTGTATATAATTTATGAGAGCTTCATGATTTTTTATTCTTATTATTATATTGCTTAAAATGTAATAATCCTAATTATTAAGACTTTGATACACTTTGATTTGACTACTGATTTTCGTTATCATTTGTTGTTACAATTGAAAGAGTTGGTTTCAAAACTATGGTTTTGGAATTTTGTTATCGAAAATGAATTTTGAAAATGAAATATTTGTTCTAAATACTTAATATAGTAGAAACCTGTTTATCTGCTTCAGTTTCATTGGCAAAAAGCTTTTTCATCGGAGGGTCGTCCGCGTCTTCAGCGCCTCTTGAGGCAGTGGACGGCGACTACCTTGTTTTTGATCTTTACTTTCAAATAGGTGGCGCCACATTACGTCAATTATTTTTTTTTTTTTTTTTTTTTATTTCATAAATGTATTTCTGTAGCTACATTTGGAATCTGTATAATTTACTACTAGGTTAACAATAAAAACTTAACATACATTCAATCGAAAATGAATTTTTTCAAAAATTGGAAAATATTCAAATGAACATACAAGGAATTGCCATTATATAATAACAAAGAATAATTTGAATTAACAAAATACTATTTATTTTTAAAATCAAGCAACTAAAATTATTTTTAATAAAAATTGTTTAACATCTAAAAAAAAAAAAAAAAAAAAAAAAAAATGGATGTTTTATTAAAAATAATTGATTAAAATATATATATATATATATATACACGTGTTATAATCATTTAAACCTTTATCTACTGCATTATGATACAAACAAAAATTGTGTTTGAAACATATATTTTTAGTTACTAAAGTGCATTATTTAAAGATATATATGTTAAAAATTATGCATATCACCTCATCATAATAATTAATCAGAATTTTGTGAGGTCGTACTTTAGTGTACCACTGGTACATAGAGGTCGAAAAAAATGATTTCGACATGAAAAAAGTGTAGAAAAATATTTACTCTTTATGTTCCTCATATTTTTTCTAAGATTAGTGGGATATTCTTGAAATAATATAGGAATTAATTATGACACGCATGAAGATCGTGAAAAATATCAAGCAAAAGCAGCAAGTGCACTCCATAAAATCCCTTATGGAACAAAAATGGCTATATATATTGTCTAATGCTTTGTAGTGAGATTAAAGGGAGGTACATCTGTTCCCTTCTTATAAATATCTTTGACATTTCTTGTATAAATTCGATTTTACAATCTTTTTAAAGTGATGGTAATTTAAAGTACCGCCAGTAGATAAAGGGCTAAATATTTGTATGTCGTTTAATTTTTTCTAACTACCACTTATGACGAAGAAATTAATAAAAACCGATTAATTTACTAGAAGGAATTTTAAGTTACTGAATATACAAACAAAGCTGAACCATATTAAACTAAACAAAACTGCACGATATTCATAAACGAAAAGCTTTCGAAAAGTTATGTAAATTCAAACATATAACAACGTAGAATTGATTCTCTCATTTAT